>JACEVL010000153.1:624896-636646 GCA_020284085.1 Aporrectodea caliginosa | reverse complement strand
TTTTTCATAATTTAGATGATTTTTGCAAATTTTTAAGTTTTAATTTGCTCAACCCAAAGAAAGGGAAGGAGGTAATGTGAACAAATGTTTTGATATATAATAGGTGTTCTTTAGGTTGATATAAAAATTTTTAGATTGTTAAGGGGGTTTAGTCTTAGGCCTTGTTGCGCTGTCGGCTCGTGGGCGCTTGGCCTAAAGTACCCCAAACTTTGGCTGACGATAGATTCTCTACACTAGTTACCCCAAACTTAAAAACTGCTGATAAGGAAATTTTGAAAAAAAGTGTAGTAGTTTTTTTAATGAGTGAGGCTGTATTTGAGTTAGTTAGTTTTTTGATAAAATTTTTTGATTGTACGTTTGAAATAACTGTGTTTGAAAAAAGGAGAAAATTAAAAGAACTGTGTCAATTTAATTCTTAAACAGTTAAAAGACGTTGAGAAATTTTATATGTAGAGAAAAGGGAAAAGTTCTTGAGGTAGGCCCAAAACTAAGAAAAAAAAGGTTGGTGACAGAGAATAAAATAGAAAAAAAAAAAGGGAAAAATTTTTTATTGAAAAGATTATGGAAAATTATGAAAAATTAAAAAAGAAATAAAATGAACAAAACACAAATAAAATAAATAAAACTAAATAAGGCACTATTTAGAATAACACTACAATAACTAAGGAATGTGTGCATCGAAGTTGGTCAAGAAAAAAAGAGATGGTTTGTTCAGTAACGACCTATTATTTCTAACAAAGTGAGTTTTCACTGTATTTTAGTAGGTAACCTATTTTCAGTTTTCTTTTAAATGTGGACAGAGATTTCTCTTCTTTAAGTTCATCAGACAGTGAATTCCACAACGAGATCCCAAGACCTGGAGGTTCCCCGCTCTGGATGCAGTGCTGAAAGGAACCACATAATTGGATGAGCTCCAGTGTTTGGGAGTAAATTTTTATCAACTGTTGTGAAATAATTGGAGAATTTTTTGGTAACATATTATGTACAAACTTGAACATGAGCACAAGTTTAGATAAATGCGATAACTCATAAATTTTTATTATACTTAAGGTGCAGAATAAAGGTTGGAATGAGATAAGTAAGAAGAGTGGGTGATTATTCTAACAGCAGCTTTCTGAAGTTTCAATACCCGGGTCTAAATTCCCGGTTCTGTGTGGCGACGACCATACAAGCACAGTATGTCATATGCGGTTCAAGTAGGGTGTGGTATAGTAGTTTTAGTTTGTCGAGATCAAGGATATGGTTAACCCTGTAGAGTATACCCACTTTTTTAGATATTTTATTAACTACCATGTCAGCATGCTTCCTCCATTTAGGTCATCAGTAAGTACAACACCAAGAAATTTAATTTCATGCACCTGTGTAGGGACTCCATTATAGTAATATTGATATCAATATCCAAGTACTTTTTTGCAAATATCATAAAACATTTTTTTTTAAGTTTAGAGAAAGTAGATTCGCTGAAAACCCAAATTTACTTATATCTTTCAATTTATCATTTAATGATGCAGCTAACAGGAGAGGACAATATCCAGTTGTAAAGATGTTTGCATCTGCAAACATAATCAAGCTCAGATTGGTTACTGATTGAATATCATTTACATACAGGAGGAATAAAAGAGGCCCAAGGACTGAGCCCTGCGGCACACCACACGTTATTGGTAAGAAGGATGAGCAAGCGTTATTGAGGGCAACATATTGATATCTATTTGATAAGTACTCGCAAACCAAATAGGGGGTACCCCCTATTCCATAGTGCTCGAGTTTATCCAAGAGTATTGCATGATTCACAGTATCAAAGGCCTTTGATAGATCTAGAAAATTTTCCCAAAAGTGTTTGTGGTCATCTAAGGTTTTGCTGATTTGGTTAGTAGATCAAGTAAAGCCAGCTCTGTGGATAAATTTTTCCTAAACCCATACTGGGTATCGCAAGGAGGTTATTTTGCTCCACAAAGGTGATAAGCCTATTATAGATAATTTTTTCCAACAACTTGGCAAAGGGTGACAAGATAGAAATTGGACGATAATTAGAAATCTTTAATTTATCCCCCGTTTTAAAAATTGGAATGAGCTTTGCTAGTTTGAGCTGATCGGAAAAAAACCCTTTAGTTAAAGACTGGTTAAATAAGTTTGCTAAAACAGAAGAAACTTCAAGGGAGCATTGTTTTAAAACCATTGTCGAGACTTCATCATAACCCCTACTATGAGAATTTTTCATCAGAGCAATACAGTCTATGATTTCAGGGGGGGGGGGAAGAAAATAGATTGCAGGGTTCGAGACTTAAGGTAGTCGTTTGGCTTATTACTAACTGGAACAATAGACTGAGCTAACTTGGGACCTATGTTACTAAAATAATTGTTAAAGTTCTCAGCTATAAGTTTAGAGTCAGTAACCCTACACCCACCTGGTCTATTTCAGTTATTTTAGGAGTACACGCACTTTTACCAATGATTGTGTTGATAGTTTGCCAAACTTTGTGCAGACTATTTCTATGGAGTTGGAGTTTGTTTGCATAATACCCCTTTTTCCCCCCTTTAACAGTGAGGGCAGCTTATTCCGGTAGGTTTTGTATTTATTGAATAGAATCTTGCTATTACCATTTTTAGCTTTTACACATTCTCTATACATTACATTTTTCTTTTTAATAGATTTCTTCAGTGCAGAAGTTAACCACGGTAGATCATGTATAGTAGGCCTAATTATCAACTTTCCTGTATGGGAAACTTTTATCCGGCTGGAATGAATAGCTGCATTCATAGCCAATGAGAGGGAGGGTGTGGTATGCAGTATGCCAACCCTTGTAGGTGAAGCATCTGTCTGAGGGTTATGCTAACTGGGTCCGCCTTGACTCTTGACGCTCATAGCTGCATCCAATGGTCATCCATGATCCCCAGTAAGAAATATTATACTAGGCATCATGGACACAGGGCTGCTGCATCCCAGTGATTTGTATATTTATTGGGCCAAGAGGTGAAAATTACAAGCTAACTGTTGATAAGAGGCAGACTGACAGTATCAGTCAGAACTCAGCAGTTCAGATATCGTGGATTTCAATTCTACTTAATCGCTATTTCATAAAAAAATAAGTCTGTTAGTTTAGCGATACGTAACATAGTACAAATCAACAACCTAATGTTTAAATATTTTTTATTTTATCGAAAACCCGATTTTTGTGTTATATTTGTTTGATAAATAAATTAAATGTATAATTTGAATTTATTGACTTTCAAAAACACAATAAACCAGTCTGTATTTTTAATATTTTATTTCACTAAAATTTAAATTGTCATTCCGTGTAGGCCTATTTGGAAAAGGTGAAATAAATAAAACAGGGAGGGGCGGGGGAGGGGCGCCAATTTCATAGTTTGTCCCCGGGCGCAAAATAGCCTAGCTACGCCTCTGTAGGCCTATGGGTTCACAATTTTCTAGAATGTTACAAGAATGGAAGTAATGGAGATCTGGCGGTAATCCGATTTCACTCTTGGACATACCAATTTGGTACTGGTGCAATACAGCCTAACATCCACTATGTTGGAACATATGAATGTACTAAAATTGCATCTGTGAGTATATATAGTCTAGAATGTCACACTTTTTAAGGTGTCCAAGAAGACGTCGCTCTTACAAGCGTGGATATTGTTTTATTGTATTGTATTGTATCTATCAATTTGTATGGCCTCTCACAGTGCACACCAATCAGAGGCGCTCCCAGTGCAAAGACCCAGGGGAAAAGAAAGAAGTCTTGAGACAACAAAAAGGGGCATTTGGGCCCCCGGTTAATAAACAAGAACGGGGTGAAAGGGGGAAGCTGGTTCCAAAAGTGAAGGCAAAGGCTCGCGTTTTAGCCATAGAAGTTCTCGCTCGCAGGACAAAAAATCATGCCGGTTTAATGAGCGTAGCGGGCAAGAGAAGTGGGGCCCGGCAGCCGGATGGGGTCCCCAAAAAGATCTTGGGGGGCTTGGCCAGTGACCGGTAGTTTAAAAGGGTATCTTGAGCTGAGCACGAGCAAAAGAGGGGGGCCAATGAAGGTGGTCAAACATAAAAGGCGGGTTGTGGGATGAGCGGGGAAGTCGGGGCTATTGTCTGGGCAAAATTTTTGGGAACAGACTGAAGAGGAGAGGGAGAATTTTTGGGGGAAAACCCAAAGAGTTACAGAAATTTCGACCCGGGGAGCAGACGAAGGCATGGGACAATAGAGGTAAAGACAGAGGAGGGGACGGAGCGTGGGAATTCCCGCCCTCAGGTGGAAGTAAGAAGAACGTGTAAGATTAGCAATATGTTCAGAAAAGGTAAGGTGCTGTCCAGGACTACCCCAAAGGGTCTCGTACACGGATTTAAAAGGAAGGACGGGAATCTCTTTTGCAAGAAGGGGGAAAATCTGTTTAAAGAAGCTGTTGGCGAGTGCCGAACCAGATGAGCTGCATCTTATTTGGATTAAGTGGAGCCGATTCGAGGACATCCAGAGGTGCAAGTCTCGAGAGAGAGCATCAATGCAGCCAGTAAGAGAAAGCTGAGCCGAGGGTGGACCATGAATAAGCGCCTGTACATCATCAGCATAGAGGTGACCAGTTAACGAGTGTTTAGAGAATATGGCTGGAATGTCGGCCGTATAAAGAGGTAGAGGAGAGGACCCAGGACAGAGCCCTGAGGAACACCATATTTAATCAAGACCCAAGGAGTTCTAGAGTCACCACAAATAACCTTTTGAGTACGACCAGTAAGGTAAGAACGGAGCCAGAGAAGAGGAAGGCCTCTGATCCCAAAAAGGAGGTATCGAGGCGTTGCAGCAGAATGTCATGGTCAACCATGTCAAAGGCAGCAGAGACATCAAAGAGAGCCAGCAGTGTAAGTTCAGATCTATCAACAGCAGAGTAGATGTCAGAGAGCAGGGACAGGAGAACAGTTTCAGTTGAATAATTATTTTGAACCTGAAAAAGGGGTCCTGACTGTTCAAGATGGGGGAAGAAGTTGTAGAGAGACCGGGCGTTCAAGAGTCTTGGAAAGGAAGGAAAGGTTGGAAATCGGGCGATAATTCTGACAGAGGTTAGGGTCCAAATTATGTTTTTAAGGGTAGGATAAACAAGAGCTTGTTTTTGTGAGACAGGAAGATAGCCTTAAGAGAGAGAGACCTATTAAATAAATACAGTAAAAATGGAACAATGTCATCAACAACATCAGCTATAATAAATGGTCCAGTTCACAAGACTTTAAGTTCGAAGAAAGAAGCAGACGTCGTAGGTCAGTTTCCAGAATCGGTTTAAATCCATCAAGAACGAAGTCAGTCGACGCGATGAAAGGTGGAGGCGAGTTAGCGGTTGAAGCACGAAGGTCTTCTATCTTGGTAGTAATCATCGTGAGGAAGTCACTCGCTGAGAAGGAGGGGTCCTCTGGCGGTCGAGAAGAGCGTCCCATAAGACCGGAGATGGATGACCATAGTTTTTTTGGGTTTTTCTCATTTCGTGTGACCAGATTTTCCCAGTACGCCGCTTCCTTCCGACGATATAGCTGGTGGAGAGCACGACGTTGTGTAATCCAAGCCAGACGTTGCGGTGACGTCTTTTGGATTGCTGTTTAGCGTGAGATGTCGTTAACTCTTCGATTGGTAGGTGGGGTAAAATTAGGACCCGACAGCGTAAGAAGAAGCTTCTGCTATTACGACATTCTTCCCTTCATAATAATTAGTTAAATGAAAGGTTACGCGTGTAAAAGCGTCGTCAACTTGGACACCTTACAAATCGTGTCAGCGGCGCTATATATTCAGCGACTTTGCATTATCACTCAGTGAATTCCTACAGTAACTTTTAAACGGTGAGAACGTTTCAAAATTAAAATAACAAGCACAACCGTCCATTTGCGCTTTCGAGAGAAATCCAGTGTTTGGGCCCACTTTGGCGCACTATGTTACCGGTAAGTCTGGGTGAGACATAACTACAATAATATTGGCCTACTACTACAGGGAGACTTGAATGCTGCATGCTGTAGTTTATTATATGATTTGAATGTAACTCAAAAACGGTTTGATAATTTTGACTTGGTTGGTGTATAGGTCAATATTTTCTACTAATTTACCGCCGCTTTATTTTTCCACAACCATTACGTGCAGCAAAATGTGATTTTATAGTACGCCGCAAAATGCATTTTATTGTTAGGTAACTAATAGACGTACCAGATTACCCGAGAATTCGATTTCAAGTCGTTAAGTCAGTCGATGGTTAAGCGACTTATTCATTCTATAAGCAAGTGACTCAGTAAACTGAGTCGCTAACTCTCCAAGTCAGTCGCTAACGCTTCTGTTAGCGACTCCGAGGACTTGACACAATAATAATAATTGTGATTAGTAACTACTAATGCTCCGGTGTCTAATGCACAAGGCATCAACCGATGGCACTCTAAAACTAAGCATTATTTAAGTCAGAATCCAGAGAATCATTCCGCAATAAGACGTAGTTAAACTGTTGAACGAGTTAGGATTGTTTACAGATTAGGATTGTTTACAGATATTTTCTCTGGGGCGCACCCAGTCAAGCCTTGATAAAAGAATAACAGTTCTGAAATATACTGTGGGTAGGATAGGCAATTAGTTTTAACGCTTCTATTTAAACATCTTTTAAATGTTATTAGCCAATGCTATATATGCATGAGACTAGGAGCCGATTGCTTATTGCGCTCTCATTGAACACCTTTAAAATGTTGTCAAATTGTGCTATATAGGATTGGAACGCGATAGCCGTTTGGTTGAGAACACAAACCTCCTGCATTAGTATTTGCGTCCCGTTGATTTTGCGCATATTTTACAAAAATGAAATCTTTTAATTATTACGATTATTAGAACACGATTTTCATACAAAATTTTAATTATCATCTTAGCTTTTAATGACTTTGATTTTTCACCTTTCAATTTTTATTCAAACTAGTCAAGATAACGTAAAAAATTAAAACATATAAAAAATCGAAATGTTGACGGTTTTGTTTCTTAAATAAACGTTAAGATCTAACAGAAAATTGGATCAAAAACACCTTAACAAGAGGCCAAATATCATCTAAAATGTTTCTAAAAGCGATGGCGGCTGTTGGGATCCGCGGCTGACCTAAAGTCACATTCAAAATGTGATCAAGGATTGGAAGAGAAGCAAGTTGTTCGGCCAGATATGAATGTCTGACTGAGTAAAAAGTTTTTGAAAAATCCATTGAAACCAAACGGTCATTGCATAAGGATTTAAGGATGTTGTTATATTTGGCCATCAAAGCAGCAGTCGTTCAGCCCGTCGGCCTAAAGGCATACTGATCGTCAAACTTGCGATTAGTATTGGAGTGGGTGATTATCGGGTACATATATGCATAGAATATTATATACGGGTCAGGATTTTGTTTAATTCTACAAAGAATGGAAGTAATGGAGATCGGGCGGTAATCCAATTCCACTCTTGGGCATGCAAATTTGGGATTGGTGTAATACAGCCTACCCTCCACTGCGGGGGAACATATGCATTCAATAAAGATTTTCTAGAAAGGGCTGTGATGGGAACAGCCAATAGATGAACCAAGCTGCTGAAAAACCGGAAGGGGTACCATCCAAACTCACGGAAGATACTCGGATATTTGTTAATATTGTTAATCGATCAAATCAATGTCGAACGGAGAAGCTGTTTGACGTGACCTATTTTGTTTACTAGACTGCCTGTTAAGAGAGTCTGCGTTTAGATAGACATTTAGATCTCTAGTCATTTTCTGTCCATTATCTGAGCTCCCAACCGATGACAGATAAGATCGTAAGGGAAAAGTCTGGAACAGCTTTGAAACGTCACTGGGTGCCGAAGGGAATGACCGTTGTCTTGGACATTATGTTAGCAGGGTTATAGAAGTCATGGTATTATATTGGATAAGTTTATTGACAATGTTGATGGAGAGGTTTCTATGTTATTTCACACTTTGCTAATCCTACAGTTAAAATAGATGGATGGATGAATCCAGAGTTGAACAACATCCTACGACATCAAAGGCGGTTTACGTCCACAGAAATTATTTCGATTTAGTGCAGATTATAGTTCAGTTAAAATAGAAACTGCTGGAGCGAATATTAACATGCTGACCGAGTCAATGGACTGAAAATTGCCTCTGTGAAGTTAATGATTATAGTCTCTTACGACACACTTTTTAAGGTGTCCAAGAAGACGTCGCCCTTAAAAGTGTGGATATTTTTGCGGTTACGTCTAGTGAATTATTAAGCGTGAGATGTCGGTAACTCTTCGATTGGAAGGTGGCGTAAGACTAGGACTCGGCAGCGTAAGCCACCTGAAGCTTCTGCTACTACTACATTCTTTCCTTCATAATTAGTTATATTAAAGGTTACGCGTGTATAAGGGCGACGTCAACTTGGACAACTTAGAAATATTGCTTGAGGTGAATCTGTACGTAGGATGGTGAACATAAAGCATTTGTTCGAAATAATAATTGTCATTGTAATTAGTAATTACTATTGCGCCAGTGTCTAATGCACAGGCATCAACCGATGGCACACCAAATACAAGCCGTAATCAGGTCAATATCCAGAAGATCAGTCACTAATAAGATGTAGTTAAACTGTTGGACGAGGTAGAAATTGTTTAAAGATATCTTCTCTGGGTCGCACCCAGTCAAGCCTTAGCGAAAGAAAACAATTCTCAAAATTAATATATTATTGTGGGGAATGATAGGCGATGGGTTTAACGCGCCCTTTAGACACCTTTTAAAAGAAATTTACCCATGCTATATAGGAATGAGACAAGGAACCGATTGGTTATTGCGCACTCATTAAACACCTGTAAAACGTTATCAGATTGCGCTATATAGGATTGGAAAATGGTGGCTTTTTCGGATAATAGTTCTCCCTGCATTAACATTTGCTCCCCGTTTATTTTGCTCATATTTTACAAAAATAAAATGTTTTAATTATCACGATTGTTACAACAAGATTTTCATACAGCTAACAACAGGTCAGATATCATGTCAAATGTTTCTAATAGCGCTTACGGCTGTTGGGATCCGAGTCTGACCCAAAATCCAATTCAAAATGTGATCAAGGATTGGAAGAGAAGCTAAGTTATTCGGCCAGATATGAATGTTTAAACGAGTGAAAAGCTTTGGAAAATCCATTGAGACCAAACGTTCATTTCATAAGGATTTAAGAATGTGGTTAGATTTGGCCATCAAAGCAGCAGTCGTTGAGCCCGTAGGCCTAAAGGCATACAGATCGTCAAACTTGCGATTAGTATCAGATATAATTTTGGTGATTATCGGGTACATATAGGCTCACATGTATATATATGGCTCATGATTTTTTTTAATTCTCCAAAAAATGGAAGTAATGGATTCCACTCTTGGGCATGCCAATTTGGGGATTGGTGTAATACAGCTTAACCTGCACTGTGGAGGAACATAATTATAAACTCAGTAAAGACCAGTCAATTCACTGAAAATTTGCTTCTGTGAATATATAGCCCCGAGTGACTCAATTTTTAAGGTGTCCAAGTAGACGTCGATCTTACAAGCGTGGATGTTATTGCGGTTACGTTTAATGGATTGTCTTTTAGCGTAAGATGTCGTTAACTCTTCGATTGGTACATGTGGGTGGGGGTTAGATTAGGACTCGGCAGCGTAAGACTCCATAAAACTCTGCTTCTATTAAATTATTTCCTTGGGGGGGGGTCCATGAGTAGTGGTATCATCACTGTCGTGAAGAGCAGTAGCGGGATCGCTTCCTGCAACCATCCCAAAGGTCCACTGAGCCTATTATTGGCGAGATGGCGCGTTGGTTAAATGAGATGTAGGACGTGATGGGCGCCTTTCATGGCTGCAGTATTATACAGTTAAACTCGAGTCCTGTAATAACTTGTGATCATCCGTTCATACTGAATTGTAATCTTGCTGCGTAATTGTATTTGAAAATATTTTATTATTATTATTATTATTATTATTATTATTATTATTATTATTATTATTATTATTATTATTATTATTATTATAACTATTATTATTATTATTATTATTATTATTATTATTATTATTATTATTATTATTATTATTATTATTATTATTATTTTTATTATTATTTTATTATTATTATATATATATATTATATGTATATAATATATATCTAGATATATATATATATATATATATATATATATATATATATATATATATATATATATATACATGTATTCAGCGACCCTGCGTTATTACTCAATAATTTGGACTAAGGAGGAGGGCGACGCTAATGATCATTGTCATCACACAGTGTCGTTAAACTGAAACTCGTACTACTACTATTACTCATTAATATTCAAACTGAGAGAAATACGTACGGTGAGCACTTCTCAAAATAAAATAACATGCACACCCGATGACATGGATGGATGGATCCAGAGCTTAACGACAGCTTATGAGAACAAAGGCCGTTGCCGTCGACATAAATTTTGGCATAACACAGAAAGAAAGAACTTTCGATGAAGTATTTTATAAAGTCCGGCTTTCGTTGTATTGCATAAATATTTGAGGCTGACTTAGCCAATATTATTTTTGTCGCCGCCAACAATCTTTGCTGCCAAAAGATGTCGTTAAATCCTGGACCCATTGAATAAATTTTCTAAGCAAATTTTTCCAATCGAAGTCCAAGGCCTTTGGTGCCGTAAAACACCGTTAAAATGTTGCCAAATTTGTACATTATTGTGATCTGACATTAATTGTAACAAGTTGAAACCTGTCAGCTTGGTGTTGTGAATAAACGAAATTGATTGATTGATTGACTCAGATTCACATTTCGGTGTGACCTTGCGCGCGTTACAAATTTAATTAATAATAAAAAAATATGATGTTACCGTGATAACTGTCCTAAAAATGTATTCCAATCCATGTTAACGGCAAGGAGGGGCCAAGGCAGGTTTCGCTGAGGACGAGAAAGATTCGAAGGCGAAGATTTGATGGAATTACATAGGGAACACCGCATTCTCTTTTCTGCTATTACTTGTATTATTGAGTGTTACTTCTGTTTATTAGCTTAATGTTGATGTATTTTATTTCAACACCTGTTATATTTGATGAACTGGATCAATAAAAATGATGATTGATTGATTGATTGATTGATTGATTAAATTTGGATTGATTGCGACGACCTCTGAGTTCTCTGTTTTTTATTACATTAAGCATAGTTTGGAATCGCGTAGAGACAACTTCTGATTGTCAATTCGTGACTGGGTTAGACTGGATTTACATCTGAGTGGCTGTATGGCATTGAATCTAACTATATCAAGTGCGGTTTATTTGTTCCCCCGTTACGCTATCGAGTGTAATACATCGGTCTGACAGCGTCATTTATATGACGACTAAACTCAGACATTAATTCACTGACAACCTATCATCATCTGACACCGACAGACACCACAGCAAGAACAGCACTCCCTTAGGTTAGCCATAAGGCAACCATGGGTTTGAAGTGCTTGAAACTTCATTTTCTTAGCCTCGGTATATGAGGGTAGGTGGCCAGTCGTCTCCCTCACCGTCTCATCTTGCCACCGACAGTGTAGGCCCCCGGGTTTGTGTATTCATCTTGGGTTAGTTGTCTAGGTGTGCAGATGGGGGCAGGGAAAACTCGAAACCCAAATTTTCTGCCCGGGCCCCTCTTTTTATTGTCCCTTCTAACCATCAATCCCCCAATAATAAACCACTGCCCAACTCTGCCCCCCACCTTTGGGGGGCCAAACCAAAAAACTTT
>JACEVL010000153.1:562500-622452 GCA_020284085.1 Aporrectodea caliginosa | reverse complement strand
GCGACTGGGATACCAATGCACCTTCTTGTTAAAGTATTAAGACTTCTATGGATCGGAATTGTCACACCATAGGATTTTGGGACATGGTTTTACCAGGAGATGTAACGTTTTAGAATGCCTGGAAGACAGAACTTCTATGTGTCTCCGATGAAGAGTTCGCCCTTCAAAGCGCCACCTTCTCCCAGTCTGATGACTCCGAGAACAAGACAGCTGTACAGTTTTGGTGAAGGACCTCTTGTGAGTTTCTACTCCATTGTTATTATTATTTATTGTTCCCAGTACAACCAGGAAGTAACAATAAACAATCAAATCATCTAGAGCTTCAATGGGTAAAGTGACGTTGATCAAGGAATGGTTCATGAAAACAGGTGACTTAGTTTGACGATGGTTCTGTTAGTGAATCCATTGGTTACTTAACTTCCACCCTTGGCTGTCCATCTCCCCTCTCTTTAGCAACTGGCCATGCCTCTGATTCCAAGTATTGACCTCTGGCACGTAAGTCCATTTATTCGTTCATTAATAATATGTCGGTAGATGTCACGTAAAGTGAATCTCGGATGAGTCAAAGAAAACATTGGATTGGTTCAAATGTGTGCCAGCTGTATTTAAAAAATTTCCACTGAATAATTCTTTGTCAGAAATTCAAGTTGTTATTTGGCTCAAGTGTTTTGTTTTGGTTTTGTAGTCATCGCTAAGAACTATCAACGAACACATACGAAATGCTGGCATGCGCTCCTCGAAGCGCCTTAAATTCGACCAGGCCGAGGATGTTCAGCCTCAAAGCGAGTGAGTCACCTAATCTTATCGTTGGATTTATTTAGCTCTGTTATATTGAACATGGAGTCCAAGTATACGTCAGGTTGTCTAAGGCTGCCAATACGCATACCAATTGTGGCATTTTAAAGAAATTTGAATCTCAGGCTTGTATGGTCCGTGCACAAGGACCTCTCTAATGGGTTGTCACCCATTCAAAGGAGCTGTTGTGGTTAAGGATCTCACTCGATAAATTCATTCAAAAATGAACAGGGTCAGGCCATGTGGTCACTGTAAAAGACGTTTGCATTTATATTTGCCATTGTTGATCAGTTTGAGTGAAACCATATTCAAAAATACTAGTTTGAGAAGCTGGTCAAATAAAATCCAATGGGTTGGGGAAACCAAAAATCAGACTCCTCAAGAGAGACTCGTTAAGGCTTCAACCAGTAGTGCACCAAAACTTTGTCATAAACAGGTCAGTATCCAGAAGAAGTTCACTGAGACAGAGATGGTGGATATGGAGTCTGAGAAAGGTAAGTCTTACGTTGAGAACGAAATGATGAAAGCGGCTGAGCAGAGCAAACTTACACTTCAGTCTATTTAAAATCCAATACAGTTTGCATGTTTTGAAAGCAAACTGCACATGGCTTGTAGCCCATTTTGTATTTCTTCACAGACTATACTTCTTTGAACTATTATCAATTAATAATTATCAATTAACATTTACGCTTCCTAATCCTTATAATCGCATCGTGAATGACTGAATCTCATTGGGATTGTTTTTCAACTTTAGTGATGCTGGTTTCGACTGTGAGCCCGTCATGAAGCGCAGAATTCCCACAAGTAGAAAGAGTCTTAGTTTTGCTGATTCGCCAAAGACGAATGGGTTTGTTCTGTTCTTAGAATATTGTTTAATAGTAATAAAGTTAAGAATTTTAACTTAAAACCTATATTTAATGAAGTTCTTAGCCATTTATGTAACAGTACTGGGAAAAACTTGGGAACCTTATACTGTAGATTACAATTTTTATGGGCTGCCCCTCTGAATTTACCTGTAAAATGGCAGTGATCTCTAACTCGATCTGTCCCTAATTCACCTTCGCAAATGTGGCAAACGGTGGCTGAATCGTATAGCTCCTTGTCTTTCTGCTTGAATATCATTCGTTTAGGAAATTTAAATCGTTTGTAAATATCTTTTATATTCTCTATAAGAGTGTCTATAAATATTTGAGCTACATCATCGTCTTCGTTTTCCGCTGTAAACATTACGGGGTCTTGCGAATATAGGTCATCATCGAAACATTTTATAAAATAACAGAATGAACTCGGAACGTGTTTTTGGTATTTGTTCGTGTATGATGTGTTAGGATTTGGCTGACAAGTGTCTATAGGTTTAATAAAGCTTTCAAAATCGGCGTACACTACGAAGGGGACTCTCATCTTTCTATAATAATTTTTAAAACTCAACATAGTTCCCGGTTCTGGAAGTTCGATCTTTTGAGCGTCGTGTTGGGAACAGTACTCGGAATGCCTAGTAAGCGCTTCTATTCGTTGAAAACCGATTAAACATCGTCTACAATAGTGCATTGAATTTTTAGATTTCTCTGTGTGTTTCTTCATCAATCTATTAAAATTCTTTATCCAACAATAATGTTTTTTTTCTCCATCAGAAATAAGCAATAGATCTACATAGGTATCGCTTTCATGCTTCGTTAAATATAATGGGTATAGTTTAACATCTGTCTCATAACCGAAGACATTAATACTAATGTTATTATTTCTCTCAAACCTGCTTATCACATTAGCATCCGCCGCTACTGGAAATTCAATGCCGGACCAATCGAGATCCTCAGACTGTCTAATTAATTCTTTCGTAATTCGCTGTGGATGTCTTTCAACAGGGTTTAAGGCTCTAGTGATGCACCATTTGAAACATTCTTCGTCTTCGTTCTTCATATTAATAATTCCCTTTTTATTAACTAAATACTCAGGAAGGGAAATATAAGAACTACCTTTGAACGGCTTATATTCCACCGTATCGATATCCAACTTCATAACTGATTTAAACCTCCAATTACTACCTCGCATCTGATAACTCGCCATGCTTTCCTTAATTTTATCCACTGCGCCACTATATATTTCACCCACGTCGGTTGCGTCTAAAATAATCTCATTCTTCGATTTAAAATTAGGTTCAGCTTCGACCGCTTCCCCAGATTTCATATCTACTTTCTCCATTACACATAAAAGATTGAATTGAACTTTTACCCCTCGAGATTTCGTTAACAGACTGACTACCTGCGGCCTTACAGCATCGAGGAAAGATGTGACGTCGATCCCTCGAGTTCCTTCGACCGTGTATCGCTTAGTAAATCCCTTAATAGCATTCGCGGTCTCTAGGATTTCGAACTTCTTTTTATTGATTTTGCTAAATATACTCGAAATCTCTGACTTCAACGAGTCTAATTTTTCATTCGCGGGTTTCTTTTCTCGAGGAGCTACGTAATTAATCAACCAATCCGCAAAAGAATTAATTTTCGACCTTGCCATGTTCTTCGCTTCAGTCAAAACATTATTAAAACGAGATTTCCATGTATTAGATGGAGGTGTATACTTACCTGGAAGAAGCGTTGGAACTTTAATGTCTGGAACTGGAGCGTCTAGAGGGTTGCTTTCGTGTACAGTCTTAACGCTTTGCAAAAGTCTCGATGATATTAATGTCATGAGATCCGCTTTTCGCAGTCCCGAATATCTAACCAAGCCATTCTCTTTGGCAATATTTCGTAATTGTTTTACTGTTTTCGTTTTGTATTCCATTTTATATACAGAAGATTTTTCTTTAAGTCAAAATGAGATAACAGTTAACGACCGTGTGATGGCTCATCATCAAAACTGACGACTGATCGAAACTGTTGGGAACTTTCGCGCGCGATGACTCATCGATCGATACCTTGGGGATTTCCGATAGTTTTTTTTAAAAGAAACGCGTGGACGTGTGATCATTAATAACCTAGGCTATGGGAGAATCACAGATTTTTATGTAGCGCATTTGTAAATGGTCCAGAGGATTTACTTCTCCTCTACTACGGGCCTATTATGTTAGACGCTTTGTGAGAACCGTTCAAACTTATTTCTGTCGACGTCAAAAGTTTTGCTGCTATAAGAAACCGTTGAGCAACTTGCTATAATTCCGTTTGTTCAAATATTTTTTCAAATAAATCTCAAAAGCAACAACATGTTGACGTCAACATTTTGCTACAGCAGTGGTTCCCAATTTTTCAGGGTATCCTTACTAGAGCCATTCGGTCAAAGGCATCTGGCCTTAATTTCATTTTCCCCTTGACGAGAATTCCTTCATCTATACAACTATTAAAGTATAAAGTGTTAAAAGGTAGCTTATAGGCATAAGTCAGTAGTAACTGTAGTCTCTCACATTATAATTACCGAAAAAGCTGTACAGTTATTATCTAGCCGTGGTACCCGTTCATCAGGTTCACGGCACTAGTTGTGAACAATTTTTAAAATCTCTTACCATTTTAAATATACACAACCTCCTCTAGATTCGTTGCATCAGCTACCAAGCGATTCGACTATTTATTTCACCACAGTTTAACGTCGTCTTATGACATCAAAGGCCGTTGACGACAATACGGAAAATATACAATACAATCAGAACCATAAACTTATAGCATCCGAACGACACCATTAAAGGTGTCAAACGGAGCTTTACAATTTCACTACTATTCAATATTTTTGCAACATAAATTAGTTCATCTCATACTGTCTATGATTATTATGTCCTGACAAATTTCATTAACTAACAAAGCATACATGTATTATAATTTATTAAGGTATTCTTTTAAAATGTTCATGTATCTAACAAAAACACTAAAATAAAAATTATTCATTAATCAATGTATGTATTATAATTGTTTAAAGTACTCTTTTAAACTGTTCATGTATCTAACACACATAATAAAAATTCCATTAACCAACAAAGCATACATGTATTAAAAGTATTAAAAGTAGCCTACTCTTTTACATTGCAACACAGTATATAATTGCATAATAACAATGTATTATTAAACATTCGACTTATTTTATTTAATCCAATATTTAACAACATCTTATAGCTACAAAGGCTGTTGACGTCTTTAAAGTGTTTGATGTATTTCAGTTCATTTTCTTGTAATGTACTCATAAGTTTTCTTTCTCTTTTCTTGTCTTTGATTCCGTTTCTGATAGGATGTTGACATTTTAAAGTTTCTGACGGATTAAGTTCATTTTCGTATAATGTCTATCATCAGTTTTCTTTCTTTTTTCCCGACTTGGATTCCGCTTCTGGCAGGCGTTCCACTCATTTTTTTGTGACCAAACAGGCTCTTTTGATAACTATTTTCTCCTCAATCTTATTAACAATGTTTTATAGAATATCACATTCATCTATCTAAATTACCATCAAACTATCAAAATTACAGTTACAGACGATGTTCAATATTCATTATCCATCAATCATAATATATGCAGATTCAACCATCAATTTCAACATGACAATCAAAGCATCAATATTATTCAATGTTGGTTTTATGTATTACAAAATTAGCTCGAAAATTGAATCCTATTCATCAACATAAACAAACCAATTTTAAGCAATAACTAAGGACCAAGAATATTAGAAATATTATTAAGCATCAGTTTTATCCAATACGAAAAAAAATCACATTAGAAACGCATACATTTAACATTATGAACAAACCAATTAATATGCTATAAACAAGGAATATTATTCTAAAAAAAGTTATGATATTTTTTACTCAAATAACCGTTATGCAACTTTATTAAACCATTATTTATTGCCGTTACCTAGATTATGTACTTACTCACAGCACTTATGAATAGTATTTTCAGGTATAATTACTCTATTTATTTATAATCTCTACATGATTTTCCCATTAGTAATGTTCATGAGTATATCATATACTTCGAGACAAATATCTGGAATAGACAACACACTTTTAACAGTGCATTCCACTTTCTTCAACGCACATTTTTCAAATATTAACTTTGATATGTCATGTTTTTTACAAGCAATTAATACATGCTCAATGGTTTCAGGGACCTGACATTCAGTACATAAGTCCGTTGGGCTTTTACCAATATGTTTCAACCACACATTAGTTAAGATATGTCCCATTCTAAGTCTGGTAATTTGAACTTCACGTTTCCTTAGACAGTCTATAAATTTATACGACTAAACTTGGAAACAATAATTATTTTGTCCGTAACAGGCGATTTAAAGGTGTCTAATTCCTGGATAGATGAAACGCGATACTAATCATCTTTGTTACGACACAGCGTCCTCTCTCCCTTAGTGAGCTGTTCTTCTCTATTATTGACCTGATTATTGCTTGGTTTGGTTCACCATAGTTTGACGTCTTGAGCATTAGATACCGATGCCATAGAATTTATTAGTTAATAATAAAATTATTGTTATATATATCGTTAATTCATTCAAAGTCATATAGTCTGTAGTCGTTATGACACAGCAACTAACCAACGAAATTAGATATCGAACGATATTAAACAATTCCAGAGAATTAAATTTTAAAGTTCAGAGAAAACTAAATGTCCCGCAAAATCTATCTTTACCTATGATGTGAGACGAAGACCATCACCAATACTAGTCGGGATCTCGCTGGCGGAACATCCGGTCGCCGCCAAATTTCGCTCGGAAAGAATGTGCACTTTTATTGGTTTTTAAGCCGTATGATTGCAAATGGCTCATCTATTAGTGGGTATATTGCGTCCGAGTCCACTTCTGTGATGCCTGTCAAGTCAACCGCGTGGAATATTCATGGTTTGGACGATTTACACGACATCTACAATCATCTCCTCATGGCAGCCGCCACGTGTTTGGTAACAACTAAGAGCGGAGAGTCTGGATCCGAAT
This sequence comes from Aporrectodea caliginosa, assembly GCA_020284085.1. Classification (NCBI taxonomy): domain Eukaryota; kingdom Metazoa; phylum Annelida; class Clitellata; order Crassiclitellata; family Lumbricidae; genus Aporrectodea; species Aporrectodea caliginosa. The sequence goes on along the minus strand of JACEVL010000153.1, from coordinate 615,746 downwards.
TTCCACGCGCTTCTCCTGCGAGCCTTCAGAGGTGGACTATAAAGATTCCAGCAAAACAACATCTGTTGCCAAGAAAATCACGTATGCAGTCTTATTAATTATATGTAGACTTTGTAGCATCGGCTACCAATGAACTTGCCATTCTTCGAACTGTTTACCATCTTGAAGCGAGCGTCAGAAGCGCTCATATAGTAGCTGCTAATAGCTGAAAGTTTTGGGCTTTTCCTGATCCAACGACAGTAACATTTAAGATCAACTGTCTATACTCATGTACAGCGCCCTTTCCTTCGGCCTCGGCTGTGCTACGGCGCTATAGAAATCGTCTTATTATTATTATTATTATTATTACTAGTAGGGCCTACTAAAATGCAACACTCTTATTGAGTTATTACTATTATTATTATCATCATCGTCGCCATCATTATTAAGTAATTTCATGGCGGAGTCCAAAATGAAATTTGTAGCAGTTTGACGAATATAATAATAATGATAATAATAATAATAATAATAATAATAATAATAATAATAATAATAATAATAATAATAATAATAATAATAATAATAATAACAATATTATTCTTCGAATTGCTTTTAGAAGCCTGAGGGATCATTTATACCTCGGGCAAAAAAAAAAAAAAAAAAAAAAAATAATAATAATAATAATAATAATAATAATAATAATAATAATAATAATAATAATAATCTTTTCTTTATTGAAGCGCCTGACAAACGCACTGCGCTGTACATTTACATGTTATGCAATTTAAATCTTAACTACTAACAGAACAGACAGCCTGCAATACACGCCGCTAATAGCAGCCTACAAAGCATATCTGCCCAACGGGGGCTCGAACTCGGTACCTCTCGCTCTCTGTGCCAGATGTTATCCAATGCGCTATCGGGCCCCGATATATATGAGTGGATCCATGCGTTTAAGTATAACACTGTATACGTGATAATACGTCGACTTTATTTAGTACATATCAGATAGTAAATAGAATGAATATTTTTTAAATTCTTGTGGCCGTTTAAGGCCGTTCCGAGCTTATCAGTTCAAAATTGTGCATGCGGTGCTGTTTCCGCTGACGATTGAACGCATATGCACGTTTATATAATTTCTGATGCAAACAGTTTAAAGGTGTCTTATTAGACGTTGATGTATAAGCGTTGCGTTCATTGTAATTATAACTGTGTCAAAATGCAGCAATATACATAATTCTGTCAGTTTCCGTATGCAACACAAAACCGACAGGTTAACGACATCTTGTGGCATCAAGGAGCGTTGACGCATACAGTAATTATTTCGAAAAGTTCTACCGTTAGTATGGCATAATACATCCCTTTTGTTCAGACCCTGTTCCTTTCTCAATTTATCTACCATCACAACGGATCCAAATGGTAGTAGTTGTAGTTTAGGTTTAACGATAATGTGTGATAACAAAGATCATTAGCGTCGCCCTCCTCTTTCATCCAGGCTTTGGACTGGCACTGTCAGAGTGCTAACAGTGGAGCAGTTAATGAGGATGGACAGCTTAATGACATCTGTTTTCGAAACTAAAATCTCAACTTTTCCTCATTTTACTCCGAAAGCTGTTTCCATGTCGACTTGGACTCGCTTATTGGATTTCGGAGTATACGCTATAACAGGGTTTTAAGAATTTACCAGATTTTCCAGAGTTTAACAAAATCTTATACTGAAAAGGTCGATGACGTCGACAGAAATTAATTTGATCAGTTTCACCTTTCCATTGACATAATGTAGCTTATTAATAGCCATTGTTTGACGGCATGAGGTAATTTTTAATGTAAAATTAAAAGATTCCTGATAAACAGCACTAATGTACACGAGATTTCCAATCCAGCTATTCAATGATATAACAACATTGGTTTCAAGTTTACAAAACCTGTAATTATGAAGTTTACAAAACCTGAAATTATGATATGAAATTTATATTTTAATTTTTAATTTTCAAACTTTTTTTCATTCAATGCAACTAGACGACCAGAACGGATTAATTATTTAACGTAGCTGAATATTATATAGAATTTGTTTACACGTTTTAAAGGTGTCTAACGACTGCGTGACAATATCCAACATTATAGCGAAATCTTGTGTTTACCACGGCCTTTGACGGATGTCGACTTACCTCACTTTACTCAAATAATGCAGTGGCTTAACGATATCTTGTGGCCTTCAGATCTCAACACACTCAACTCTGAAACGAACTTCCCTCTGAAGGGCTGGCAAAGTCTTTGCAAAGACTCCAAAAGCAGAAGATGTTTTTATTTGTTACTTATAGGCTAGGTGTTACATTTGTAACTGATATTCAAAATTCAACAAGTCCCGGTTTCACTAGTAGGCCTACATGGATATTTTCGACATAATATCTAGTCGTTTTTCTCATGGTTTTAAATAAAATAAACTCAATTAACAAGTACAAGAAATTCTGCAACTATAAATTATTACAATAATAATAAGTAATTGTTTTGGTTAGTGATTGCAATAGGCTGGTCCAATTCTCAATCGGCTCATTAAAAGGCTTGTCCTTTGGCGGTAGATTGTTAGATCTGCATTAGTATTGAGACTTAACTTCTTCCAAAACTTAGCTGATTGGTTTGCAACGCAAAACATGCGAGTTCGATTCTGAGATAAAAGAAATCTACTCACTTATCTAGGCTATAATGTCTAAACATGGTACCATGCAAGCCCAACACTGGTTGGCGAAGCACAAATAAATAGAGTTTAGCATCTTAATGCTGAGCTTAATTTTGCCATATCTTTTCTCAGTGAGCTTTGTTGTTTTGTTTTCATGCATGCCTGGCAGTAGATTACTATTTAACGAAATTGTGTCATTACAGCCTTGGGACTTATTATTATTATTTCCAAGGCATTCTTATTATATTGTATTTTAAAGTTATCTTTTTGTGATACTGTTCCTTTGTTCAAATTTTGTTGGTCATCGAAATTGGATCCAAATACCTAATGGAGGTAGTGGCGTGCATATTATCGTACTTATTGCAAAGCCATATATATAGCGTTGTTGAAAACATTTTAAAGGTGTCATGCGGTTGAATCAGTGTAAAACAGTTGTAGATATAGGATGGGTGTTTGATTCCGTTTTGCTAATTATTTTGTTCATTTTTTTCGGAGCATTGATGTAAAGTAAGTAAATAAGTAAGTATCCGTAGCATTGATGTAATGCAAGTAAGTAAGTACTACCAGCAAACGCACAGTAGCTTACAGAAGAAATAAATAATGCAAACATGTATGTTCTCATAATAAAACTTCTTTTTGCAAAGGCATCAACTCTAGGTGCGGTGAAGAAATCAAGTGGCCTGTGTCGCATATTGTATGAAGTGAGCTTACGTCGTGAAGGATGTGACAAAGGTTTGAGAGAATTGAAATAGGCGCTCATTGTAACAATAGGTCGAACAGAACACACTTAACTTTCATCTAATGCATAACTGCAATTGCAATTAATAATTGATATGGCTACGGCGAAATAATACACCAAACATCAACCGATGACCACCAAATTCAAAGCTGCTGTCAGGTCAATTTTCATCACGGACGCACTTCAAAGGTGTTCCACCTAATCCAGGAGAATTAAATACAATGTCAGCAAACAATGATGCGCCATTATAATAAGTTCAAAATTCCTAATTACAATATTATATTCATTGTGTGTGTGTCCACAGTTTAACGGCAGCTTATGACAACATAGGCCGTTGCCGCCGACAAGGATTATTTTATGGCATATTACAGCTCATATATTCATTGTTGTGTTGTTGTGTTTCCTTTTTAACGACTAGCTGTGTGGTTACAAAGACCATTAGCGTCGCCCTCCTCCTTTATCCAGGCTTGGGACTGGCACTGTCAGAAAGCAAACAGTGGCGGAGTTGGGTGGGTTTTCTGTTTAACGACTAGCTGTGTGGTAACAAAGACCATTAGCGTCGCCCTCCTCCTTTATCCAGGCTTGGGACTGGCACTGTCAGAAAGCGAACAGTGGCGGAGTTGGTGGTTTTCAGTTTAACGACTAGCTGTGTGGTAACAAAGACCATTAGCGTCGCCCTCCTCCTTTATCCAGGCTTGGGACTGGCACTGTCAGAAAGCGAACAGTGGCGGAGTTGAACAAATTATATTTATATATTCTTTTAAAGACAAGATTGAAAAGGTGTCTAAATACTAGACAAAAGAAGCAGGGCGACGCTAATCGTCTTTCTTATGAGACACTATCGCTAAACAGCAACTAATTATTCTTTTCTTGGCAATTCCACAAAATTTGGCAGTGCCAGTCCCATGTCTGGGTAAAGGAGTGGGTTGACGTTAATAATCTTCGTTTTGACATACTGTCGTTAAACAGTAGCCAACCGACGAAGGTAGGAAATGAACAGAGAAAACTAGCAGCCCTATAAAAATTTATCTTTACTCACATTTCGAGACGAAAACTATTATTTTCAATGCATTAACGATACATTTAACGACGCTGTGCAATAGCAAAGATGATTAGCATCGCCCTCCACTTTTACTCAGCATTTAGACACCTTTAATTGTATTCTTCACACACTATATATATGTAGCTGTAATTTCACACAATTGCTAATATGCCAAAACTAATCTATGTCGGCGGCAACGGCCTCTGTTGTCATAAGCTGCCGTTAAACTATGGATCCATCCATCACACAATTGCTGTTTGTAGATTTTTCTTTCTGCCAATGACTCTGTGCCATAACAATGGTGAATTAGCGTCGCCCTCAACCTTTCTCCATGCTTGGATACAGCACTACCACAGGTTGGGTAGTGGTGGAGTTAATCAGTGGTTCATTATTAGGGGGCGCTTGAATGCTAGACTACCAACCGAGAGGTCGGGGTTGAAAATCCCGCCAGGGCAGATATTTGGTTCGAGATTTTTGCTCCACCCTCCACACCTAGACAACTCAGCTATGATGAGTACACTGACCGTACACTGTCGGTTGCAAGATGAGACGCCCTCATATGCCGAGGCTAAGAAAATGAAGTAGCTAGCACTTCAAACCCGTGGCTGCCTTATGACTATAGCTGAAGGGACTTCTATTCATCTTATTCTCTTGTTATTATTATTATTCCAAGGTTTAACCTGGTCTCATGACATCAAAGGACGTTGACAGCTATAATGTTAGCAAGTGTCATTATCGGGATCAAAGCAGCCGATATATAACACGTTGCTGAAATCTTTTAAAAGGTGTCTAATGAGCAGCCTATATCACATTATCCGATGTTTTAACGACATTTCGTATGACAGGTTATCAGTTAGCCGTGTTTATGTATTATAATGACGCATAAATGTTAACAAGAATGATGATGGATAACTGATGCTAACATGAGTGATAACTCTACTTCCTCCTCTCTACTCTCTCCAGCATCCACTGTTCGGGATCTTGGGGTCATCCTTGACTCCGCACTGTCCCTCAAACCTCAAATAGGATTTTCGGGCAGCTTTTCACTCGTTCAAACATTCATATCTGGCCGAATAACTTAGCTTCTCTTCCAATCCTTGATCACATTTTGAATTGGATTTTGGGTCAGACTCGGATCCCAACAGCCGCCAAGCGCTATTAGAAACATTTGACATGATATCTGACCTGTTGTTAGCTGTATGAAAATCTTGTTGTAACTTGTTGTAATAATCGTGATAATTAAAACATTTTATTTTTGTAAAATATGAGCAAAATAAACGGGGAGCAAATGTTAATGCAGGAGAACTATTATCCGAAAAAGCCACCATTTTCCAATCCTATATAGCGCAATCTGATAACGTTTTACAGGTGTTTAATGAGTGCGCAATAACCAATCGGTTCCTTGTCTCATTCCTATATAGCATGGGTAAATTTCTTTTAAAAGGTGTCTAAAAGGCGCGTTAAACCCATCGCCTATCATTCCCCACAATAATATATTTGAGAATTGTTTTCTTTCGCCAAGGCTTGACTGGGTGCGACCCAGAGAAGATATCTTTAAACAATTTCTACCTCGTTCAACAGTTTAACTACATCTTATTAGTGACTGATCTTCTGGATATTGACCTGATTACGGCTTGGTTTTGGTGCGCCATCGGTTGATGCCTTGTGCATTAGACACTGGCGCAATAGTAATTACTAATTACAATGACAATTATTATTTCGAACAAATGCTTTATGTTCACCATCCTACGTACAGAATCACCTCAAGCAATATTTCTAAGTTGTCCAAGTTGACGTCGCCCTTATACACGCGTAACCTTTTAATATAACTAATTATGAAGGAAAGAATGTACGTAGTAGCAGAAGCTTCAGATGGCTTACGCTGCCGAGTCCTAGTCTTACGCCACCTTCCAATCGAAGAGTTACCGACATCTCACGCTTAATAATTCACTAGACGTAACCGCAAAAATATCCACACTTTTAAGGGCGACGTCTTCTTGGACACCTTAAAAAGTGTGTCGTAAGAGACTATATTAAATTCACAGAGGCAATTTTCAGGCCATTGACTCGGCCAGTAGGTTAATATTCGCTCCAGCAGTTTCTATTTTAACTGAACTATAATCTGCACTAAATCGAAATAATTTCTGTGGACGTAAACCGCCTTTGATGTCGTAGGATGTTGTTCAACTCTGGATTCATCCATCCATCTATTTTAACTGTAGGATTAGCAAAGTGTGAAATAACATAGAAACCTCTCCATCAACATTGTCAATAAACTTATCCAATATAATACCATGACTTCTATAACCCTGCTAACATAATGTCCAAGACAACGGTCATTCCCTTTAGCACCCAGTGACGTTTCAAATCTGTTCCAGACTTTTCCCTTACGATCTTATCTGTCATCGGTTGGGAGCTCAGATAATGGACAGAAAATGACTAGAGATCTAAATGTCTATCTAAACGCAGACTCTCTTAACAGGCATTCTAGTAAAAAAAATAGGTCACGTCAAACAGCTTCTCCGTTCGACATTGATTTGATCGATTAACAATATTAACAAATATCCGCGTATCTTCCCTGAGTCTGGATGGTGCTCCTTCCGGTTTTTCAGTGGCTTAGCTCACCTATTGGCTGTTCCCATCACAGCCCTTTCTAGAAAGCCTTTATTGAATGCATATGTTCCCCCGCAGTGGAGGTTAGGCTGTATTACACAAATCCCAAATTTGCATGCCCAAGAGTGGCATTGGATAACCGCCCGATCTCCATTACTTCCATTCTTTGTAGAATTAAAAAAAATCCTCACCCGTATATATTCTAGGCATATAATTATGTACCCGATAATCAACAACTCGAATACTAATCGCAAGTTTGACGCTCAGTTTGCCTTTAGGCCTACGCGCTCAACGACTGCTGCTTTGATGACCAAATCTAACCACATCCTTAAATCCTTATGAAGTGACGTTTGGTCTCAATGGATTTTTCGGAAGCTTTTCTCTCAATCAGACATTCATATCTGGCCGAACAACTAGCTTCTCTCTCAATCCTTGATCACATTTTGAATTGGATTTAGGGTCAGACGCAATCCCAACAGGCACCAGCGCTTTTAGAAACATTTTACATGATATCTGGCCTCTTGTTAACGTTTTTTGGATCCAATTCTCTGTTAGATCTGAACGTTTATTTAAGAAACAAAACAGCCAACATTTCGATTTTTTTATGTTTTAATTTTTTTACGTTATCTTGACTAGTTTGAATAAAAATTGAAAGGTGAAAAATCAAAGCCATTAAACGCTAGGATGATAATTAAAATTTTGTATGAAAATTTTGTTCTAATAATCGTAATAATTAAAAGATTTTATTTTTGTAAAATATGCGCAGAATTAACCGGGTGCAAATGTTAATGCAGAAAGCCTGTCTTCTTATCCACATGGCCAACATGTTCCAATCCTATATAGCACAATTTCACAACGTTTTAAAGGTGTTTAATGAGAGAGCAAGATCCGAAATGAGGTTACCAGAGAAGAGCTGGGACAGAGGGAGACAGTGGTGGATAAGATCAGGAAAAGGAGGCTCACATGGTTCGGTCATGTGACGAGAATGAACGACAAAAGGCTCCCAGCCGCGGCTCTGTATGGACATGTGGAGGGAACACGAAGTCGAGGAAGACAAAGAAAGACCTGGATGGACCATATAATGGAGGATTTGAGGGCACAAAACATGAGGGAAGCCATGGATAAAATCAGAGACAGAAAGATTTGGAGATGTCATGTTAAGGACTCATCGTTGGCGCACGCCTGACGGAGGAGAGAGAAGAACAGAAGAATGAGAGAGCAATAACAAACGGCTCTTGTGTCCCATGCTTATATAGCATTGGTAAATAACATTTAAAAGGTGTTTAAAAAAAGAGTTAAAAACCAATTGCCTATCTCAGGGGTCTCCAAAGTACGGCCCGCGGGCCACATCCGGCCCGCTAAGGCCTATCTGTTGGTACCCTCTTCAAACACTGCCACAGTGGCAAATGAACTTGATCATGTATCCCAATGGGCCAAAACATGTAACCTTAAACTAAATAAGAAAAAGACCTTTGAGATGGTGATCAGACGGCCGAGGGGGCGTGCATGGAATGACACCGTTCCGGATGTCACCCCTGGATTGACTAGGGTGTCGAGCCTGAATATCCTGGGGGTTACATTTACAAAAGTTCTCAGCTTTGAGCCTCATATCACCCGAATATGCTGTAAGGCAAGACAATCAATGTATGCCCTGCGCATTCTTGTTGCACATGGCCTCAAGGGACTGCAGCTTTATGATGTAGTACGTGCAACAACAGTGGCTCGTTTACTCTATGCTGCCCCGGCCTGGTGGGGTTTGCGGGACAACAGGATAGATGTCGACTTCAATCAATAATAAGCAAGCTAATCCGCCTCCGGTTTCTTCCTGAAGACTACCCAAAATTTGAGCGACTTTGTCTTGAAGCTGACACCCGTCTTTTCTCTGCGGTCCTGATGATTCAGGGCCACGTACTGCATAGTTTACTTCCACCAAAAAGCCCCAACAATATACCCTGCGACCGCGATCGCACGACCATTGTGTACCTCTTGCAGATAATTTACAGCGAAAGACGTTTATTGTTAGAATGTTGTACTCGTATTGACATTAACTGTTGATTGTTGTTAAGATGTATGTACACCAGAGTGCGGATATGCAATTGGTTTTATTAAAGAATATACTTACTTACTTACTTACTTACTTTTGAAACATTGGATAATGTCACGCACTCGTTAGACACCTTTATAACGTTGCAGGAAGCCATAATATAGTCAACTGCTACGTTGGCCAATTCGTTCGTACGAAAAAGTCATATCGTAGATGTATCAAGCAACAGGATCGGTTAGGAATGTTCGAAATAATTTCTGTCGACGTCAACTGCCTTTGTGGTAATAAGAATCTGATGTCGACAAATTCTCGATCCTCCTCGCATTTCAATAACTCTGCCAGTGCGAGTCCCAAGTAGTGAGGGCTGTTAGCAAGATGAAGGGGACCGGTTGGACAAAAGCACCAAACTTTCTGTGTACTTAGGTTTGGTCATATGGTAATGATTTAGGGTAGGAGACACGCGATCCGACCACGGGGTCACCCCTCAAAAATGCATTTTAACCAAGATGGCGGCAAAAAATGGCGCCAACACAGAAAACAGTATATATCAGGTCATCGGTAAGCTACAAAAACAATCAAAGTATCAAATTTAACATTATCAAGGTCAAGGAATCGATTTATCATAGTGGCAACAGTGTCCGAATGTTACTATCCAAGATGGCGTCCAATATGGCCGCCAACACACACAAATATGTATATATCAGGTCAGAGGTAAGCTACAATAGCAAATGAAGTGTCGAATATAATGTTTTCAAGGTCAAGGAATCGATTTATCATAGTGGAAATAGTGTTCGAATGTTACTATCCAAGATGGCGGTCAATATGGCCGCCAAAACACAAAAATATGTATATATCAGGTCAGAGGTAAGCTACAATAACAAAATAATGAAGTGTCAAATATAATATTTTCAAGATCAAGGAATCGATTTATCGTAGTGGCATTAGTGTCCGAATGTTACTATCCAAGATGGCGGCCAATATGGCCGCCAAAACACAAAAATATGTATATATCAGGCCAGAGGTAAGCTACAATAGCAAATGAAGTGTCGAATATAATATTTTACAGGTCAAGGAATCGATTTATCGTAGTGGCAATAGTGTCCGAATGTTACTATCCAAGATGGCGTCCAATATGGCCGCCAACACACAAAAATAGGTATATCTCAGCTCATAAAGCCTGGCTCGGGAGGCCTTTGGAACCGCTCTTTTGGACCATCATCTTTTCAACACTGACGAAAACTCTATGTGGACTGTCTCTGAGCTGTTTGATTCTATTTGTAGCGCTGACAACAGCAGAAGCAGATCCTATAAGGTTTTGGTCTGGCGGTGCATCCTTGGCTGTGCCTCGGCCTATCGGACTTTGAAGATTTCTTTATGATTTCTTGGATTGTAGCATACCCGCACTATTGCCACTTCATATGTTATTGTGGCTTACCTATCCATTCATTTATTCAAGGAATTTTATATTACGCCCCTTCAGGAGACCTACTCAGAGGCGCTCCCAGCCCAGCTTCGGCACTAATAATTAGACTTTAGTAAATTATTAAATGCAGGGGCATTACCCCTAGGCAGTAGACGAATCTCTAATGGGAGACCATTCTAGATGGAAGGTCCAACCATTGAGAAGGCACGGTGCTGCCTAATTGAGGAGCGAGGGACTAAGAGTTCTCCCCCAGCAGAAGACTCGACGGCTGCAGCTGTATCATAAGCGGACGACAAAGATCACTCCGATAGGCCGAGGCACAGCCAAGGATGCACCGCCAGACCAAAACAGCAACCCTATTAGAGATGCGTTGTGGGACAGAGAGCCAGTACAATACATCCCACATATAATATGTAAACAGGAGCATATTTGGGAAAGCCCCTCTAAGACGAGCAGCTGAACGAAAAACCGGTCACGGCGCCCAATTAGTCCAAGTGGCTCTGTGGCAAACCCACCAGGATCAAACTGCAGTGATCCAATCTGCTAGTAACAAAAGCATTGATAAGGATCACAGCAGCATCACGGGATAGGGAGCGAGAAATAACCCTAAATTGACGTAGCTGATTATAGCAGCTAAGGGCAAGCTCATTTATGTGCTGAGAAAACAAAGTTCTAGATCCAAAGTTACCTCAAGACCCGGACCGAATCCAATAAGGTGACATGCGGGAACTTTTCCGAAACCAGGCATCGGTCAATGCTTGCCAGCCGTCTACGACAACCCAAACAAATGAATTGATTCTTAGAGGCGTTTAGAAGCAGGCGATTGGATGCTAACCAAGTGGAAGGGCATCCATGGCTTGGCACATCTGCTGAACGGCAATCCACCCCGCAATTGGGGTGGCAATGGATAGGTCTGCATATCGTCAGCATATAGCCTAGCTGGTGCACAAGCCCACATGACGCCAGCAAGACCCCAATACCAGACGATTAGATAATATAAAGCATCGGGCCCAGCAATAAAACCTATGGGACACCAAAAGGGGCTAGAACCCAGCTGGACATATACGAGCCAAAGACTACACGATTAGTGAGCTCTGACAGAAAGGATCTAAGACACTCTAGCGGTTTGTCTGTCAGCCCAAAAGAAGCAGAAAGGCGTTGAAGGAGTCAAAAGTATTATGGTCAAGAGAGTCAAAAGCTGAGCTGACATCGAAGATGGTCAGGAGAGAGAGAGATGTCCGACATCTATGGCGCCATAGAGGTCAGACAGTCCTGAGGCGTTTTGGAAAGTCTCCATAGAGTGATTCTTCTTAAGGCCAGACTGCTAGGAGGAAAGCAAACCATTTATATCTAGATAAACAATAGCAACAATGCTTTCCAGGACCTTTGAAGGAAATGTCACATTTGCAATCAGGAGGTAATTTGCTTAATCACTTGTATCCAGCCCATCTAGCTTCACGACTGGATACAGGATCGAGCTCGCATTTTTTGGCGCGATTAAATTGAGCATTCGTAGCTCAGCACTCGTGAACTCTATATTGGACGCCATCTTGGATAGTAACATTCGGACACTATTGCCACTACGATAAATCGATTCCTTGACCTGTAAAATATTATATTCGACACTTCATTTGCTATTGTAGCTTACCTCTGGCCTGATATATACATATTTTTTGTGTTTTGGCGGCCATATTGGCCGCCATCTTGGATAGTGACATTCGGACACTATTGCCACTATGATAAATCGATTCCTTGACCTTGAAAATATTATATTTGACACTTCATTATTTTGTTATTGTAGCTTACCTCTGACCTGATATATACGTATTTTTGTGTTTTGGCGGCCATCTTGGACGCCATCTTGGATAGCAGCATTCGGACACTATTGCCACTACGATAAATCGATTCCTTGACCTTGAAAATATTATATTCGACACTTCATATGCTATTGTAGCTTACCTCTGACCTGATATATACATATTTGTGTGTGTTGGCGGCCATATTGGACGCCATCTTGGATAGCAACATTCGGACACTATTGCCAATACGATAAATTGACCTTGATAATGTTAAATTTGATACTTTGATTGTTTTTGTAGCTTACCTATGACCTGATATATACTGTTTTCTGTGTTGGCGCCATTATTGGCCGCCATCTTGGTTAAAATGCATTTTTGAGGGGTGACCCCGTGGTCGGATCGCGTGTCTCCTACCCTAAATCATTACCATATGACCAAACCTAAGTACACAAAAAGTTTGGTGCTTTTGTCCAGTCGGTCCCCATCCGCTTAAATTTTCGGTCTAACAGCCCTCACTAAAGCCAAGAGAACGGAATAGTGCGACGCTAATCATGTTTGTTATGAAATAGCGTCGTTAAACAGCAACCTATTCTCGTTCCCTGAAGGTTCGTTTAGATTTGGAATAGGAATTCAGAAAAATATTTCCATTGACCAGTTTTGGACGAAATCCATCAGCCTATGATTTCAATTTGCCTCACGGTCCACTTTGCTAAATGGTTCCCCATTACGCCGTCGTGTATAAAAAATAAAAACTGTTGACAATCGGGTATACTGCAGATCAAGTCATTGGCGCAGAAAACATACTAAGTGATCTCTATTATCCGACGGCGTCAGCTCAGGTTTTTGAAGGTGAGGGGTTGGGCGGAGTTTTTAAAAGGAGAGGACCCTAATGTAGGATTTTATTGTTGCTTTATCGTGATCGAGTTTTGAGATTTCTCGAGATTATGCCATAGGTACTTGATATTTCTACAGTGACCAAACACCATGACGCGGGAACCAGCGTGTTCAGAGGATCTTGAAACAAACTCCAAGGTAACGTTAGATTCGGTTTCAGGTCACGATCCAAAGGGTGAGGTAGACAGACAGTCAGATGGATATGGTGGATGGTGTTTAGAATAGGAAAGATGAGAGAGGTGAAGAGAAGATATTTAGACGATCATTTTTGAAACTTCAGAATATCTTTGGTCGATTTTAGTCATCGTTTTTAGGTGTATTGAGTATCTGCCCTCTCAAATCTTCCACAGGTGCATGGCTACTCTTTCTCACTTATTTTCCCATTAATATGATATCCCCGGTATCTTCCATGCATATAATAGTAATCAAAACAGACGTGGTTCGCGCTACAACGGTGGCCCGAATGCTCTATGCTGCTCCTGCTTGGTGGGGGTTTGCAGGGCAACAAGAAAAGAACCGCCTTCAGTCGGCGATGCGGCGTCTGATTCGTCTGCGGTACCTGCCAGAGGACAGTCCATCATTTGAACATCTTTGCAACACTGCTGACTCACGCCTCTTCTCTGCGGTCCTAGGAAACCCGGGGCATGTACTTCATGGGCTACTCCCTCCCTCCCCAAAAAAAGCCGCTCCCCTACACCCTGCACCCGAGATTACATTACCGTTTTATTCCACAAGCGGACAATCTCTCACGCAGATCGTTTATAATAAGAATGTCATACTCTGTATAAATGTATGTACACCAAAGTGCGGATATGCAATTGGTTTAATAAAGAATATACTTACTTACTTACTTACTTAGATCGCGAGAGACGAAAGTATAATATGAGAAAAAGAAGAGCAATCACTAACACACCTCTTTTATTTTTATATCAACGCTATAAGTAAGACCAGAAAAAGAGGGTTATTACTCGTTAGCGTTTCCATCGTCTGAGAGTTATTATATTTGGTAGACACAAATGGCACTGGCAGCCGCAGGATATAATAGAAAACATGGGGCTTCAGTGTAGACTAAGGTTAACGTCCACCGATGTCATGTCGCTAAACAGTGATATCTACTATAGGCCTATTGCTACAATGAACGTTTTTATTTCGTCGATGGAGCTCCAATCTCTGACCGAATCGTCGTGAATTTTTTTATCCGATTAAGTAAGTAAGTAAGAATGTTCTTTAATAAACGCAAGCAAACGCTCAGCACTTTACAAACAAAGTCAGAAATAATTTATGTATAAAGAAAACGATAATTAGAAGAAAATTAAGTCAACTAGAAAACAGATGTCTAACTGTACAACATCCTAGCTAAGGAGCCGCGCCTGGAAAAGGAATCAAATCTAGGGAGAACACGGTTATGTGAGCGTGGGCGCAGGTCATGACCAGTACAAGTGACAGAGGGGGGAGAAGGTTATTTGCTCAAGACAGGAAACAGGAAATACATGACGTCAAATCTTTATCTTTCGGCGAAGATCTTCCTTAAAGTTCCATTCCATTTCCAGTTCAACGAACGGAAGATCCACTCTCTGTCTATTTTGTTGATCTGTTATTTCAGCTCTCCGCTGACGGTCCTCTCATCCCAACGGATCGAGCCCCAACAATATACCCTGCGAGCGCGATCGCACGACCATTGTGTACCTCTTGCAGATAATTTACAGCGTAAGACATTTATTGTTAGAATGTTGTACTCGTATTGACATTAACTGTTGATTGCTGTTAAGATGTATGTAAACCAGAATCCAATCATTCATCGCATTACTCACAATTCACTGGACAGCTGCGCACAGATAAAAAATTTTCTTCGGAGTTTTGGCCCGTGGAGCTTTAGAAAGTCAGCAATGTGGCCCCCCACTGGAAAACTTTGGAGACCTCTGGCCTATCCTACCCCACAGTATATTTCAGAACTGTTATTCTTTTACCAAGGCTTGACTGGGTGTGCCCCAGAGAAAATATCTGTAAACAATCCTAACTCGTCCAACAGTTTAACTACATCTTATTACGGATTGATTTTCTGGATATTAAATACCGCTTGGCTTTAGAGTGCCATCGGTTGATGCATTGTCCATTAGACAAGGGAGCAATAGTAGTTCCTAATTACAATTATTATTATTTTTGTGTCAAAGACTGTGACGTTGATTCGAACAATCCTGATCTGTAACAATTCACTATCCCATGTTCAGAATCAGCGCAAGCAACATTTTTATGTATCAGCTAAGGGCAGCGTTTTAAAGGTGTCCACGCAGATTTAGGTTTTTCAGAATCTGTATTAGATTTTCGTGGTCTCCTACAGCGGAAGATTCCACCACGCGACGCATGCAGAAATTACTAATGCAGCGGATGGTTTTAAACATGTTTTCTAATGACGAAACTAACCGTAACCCTGACCTTTATCGACCCTCACAACGCCAAACCTGACCCTAATCGACCCTAACGGCGCCAATTGTTGGCTGTTCCTAGAACAATTCAAACATTTCAAGCATGCTTATGCGCATGCGCCAAACTTTTTTTTCGCATGCGCGGAGATTTTCCGCGCATACACTCAATCAATCAATCAATCAATCACTCAATCAATCACTAACTCACTCACTCCATCAATCAATCAGTTAGTCATTCATTAAACAGTCAATCAGTCAATTATTTGATAAAACAGTCAATCAATCAATTAATCAATCAATCAATCAATCAGACAGCCAGTCAGCAATCAATTAAACAGCAGATGAAATGTAGGTTGCTACCTGCGCTAACTGCGAATTTACTGAGAATAGAATTCTCCCGGTGATAGCCTACAACATTGACAAAAGTATAAGTGTTAGTAGTCTGCAGAAGAATTTCTAGAGCGGCGGAATCTTCCGCGCAGGAGATTTATCTAATTGATTTCGTTGAGATTCCAGCAGTTTAGCCACATCTTACGGCATCAGATTCCGTTGACGTGGATTATAATTATATTTTACAATACCTTGGAATAACTGAGATACGGATTTTTAAATATTCTATTTATATAGCATCTGTTGACAACATTTTAAAGGTGTCTGAAAAGAGCGTCCTCACCAATTATAGGCTCTCGTACTCCACTACATTTGTGAAAACTATTATCATTCGCCTAGGATTGAGTGGGTGGACATCTGCGTAGATATCTCGGAAAGGCGTTAAATTAATGCTCTAAATGAATGAATGAATGAAAGAATGAGAAATATTTTCAATATACCTTCTGCAACTGTTTATATCTGTTGCACGCCTATATTATGAGCTATGATTTGTAACCTTACCATAGTGTAGTGGTCACTGGTCACCACATGCGGCCTGGAAGCCACATGCGGCCCTCAAGTCCAAATAACCCTATTAGTGGATGCATCGATATAATTTATGTTTATATTTACATGTTCTGACGCCTTTCCTGCTGTTCTAATTCTTGTTCCAAAATTTTATCTATTGTTCTAATGCATGTTCTAACATTTCATTCATTGTTCTAATTAACGTTCTTATATTTTATCATTTTGTTCTAATTCTTAGCCTGATTTCTTAATTTTGATACTTGTTCTAAATTTTACATGATTCTTTTGGGTCATCGTGTTTTGATTTAGTCCCTGTTCTGAATCGTGTTCTAAATAATGTTCTAGATATTGTTTAAATCTTGTTCTGAATTGTGTTCCGTGTCTTCTCCTAGTTTATGCTTCACATATCCCAACGACTTCTATAGCGCTAGCGTTCTATGGCACGAGGTCAATCGCTAGCAGACAAGTTCCTGTTCTTCCGGAAACGTAGGGAATGATAGGAGAACTGCTGCTGTTCTTGGACTGTCAGCCGAGCGTCGGGGTCATCAAGGCCACAGACCTCAAGGCCAAGGACATCAATGGACTATCTGGACAGTCAACAACACACTCACTCACTCACTCACTCACTCACTCACTCACTCACTCACTCACTCACTCACTCACTCACTCACTCACTCACTCACTCACTCACTCACTCACTCAC
Organism: Aporrectodea caliginosa; assembly: GCA_020284085.1. NCBI lineage: Eukaryota > Metazoa > Annelida > Clitellata > Crassiclitellata > Lumbricidae > Aporrectodea > Aporrectodea caliginosa. The sequence goes on along the minus strand of JACEVL010000153.1, from coordinate 598,513 downwards.
TCACTCACTCGCTCACTCGCTCACTCGCTCACTCGCTCACTCGCTCACTCGCTCACTCGCTCACTCGCTCACTCGCTCACTCATTCAATCACTCACACTCACTCACTCACTCACTCACTCACTCACTCACTCACTCACTCACTCACTCACTCACTCACTCACTCACTCACTCACTCACTCACTCACTCACTCACTCACTCACTCACTCACTCACTCACTCACTCACTCACTCACTCACTCACTCACTCACTCACTCGCTCACTCACTCACTCACTCACTCACTCAATCACTCACTCACAATCACTCACTCACTCACTCACTCACTCACTCACTCACTCACTCACTCACTCACTCACTCACTCACTCACTCACTCACTCACTCACTCACTCACTCACTCACTCACTCACTCACTCACTCACTCACTCACTCACTCACTCACTCACTCACTCACTCACTCACTCACTCAATGACTCACTCAATGACTCACTCACTCACTCAATGACTCACTCAATGACTCACTCATTCAATCTAACAATCAGAAAGGAAGTCATCAATCTATCAACAAATGAATTGAAGGTTGGTACCTGTATTAACTGCGAATTTACTGAGAAGAGCATACCCGAAAATGCAGCAATCACAAAGCCTTAGCTGAAATATATATAAGGTTGTCGGAAATGTTTAAAAGGTGTCTAGCATTATCCTATAATTTTAGCCACATCTCATGTACCTTTGTATTGTATTGTATTTTCGCTTAATCAATCAATAGCAGTAAAGAGAACGCTGCTGCTTTACATTTAATTTTGTTTAGTCATTTAACTTTAGATGTTTAGTCAAATATGAGTTTGGCTTAGTTTGTATGACTGTTCTGCTCTAACCTTAGATACACTGTGTCCCGATGAAAAATAGACCCAAAGAAGAAGTGTCATAACTCGGTCAAAACCTTTAGCATTTGCCTGAAATTTTAAATACAACAACAGTAGCCATTCACCATCAAGTCGTAACGCCGTTTGGAAATGTTTGTGAATTTGTCAAGTTTATGAACGTTTGAGACGCAGTACTGAAAACGGGAAGTTTCCAACATACACGAGCTATAAGGAAGTGAAGTTCAGCTAAAGCTGGTGTTCAAAATGTTTTCATCGTTCACAGACATACGACCGCAGACGTGGACTCCACTGTTTTATGGCAACGGCCCTTTCATCCATTTCTTGGGGTGTGAATGCTATTTTATTTTTGAAACGTTCTCACCGTACGTAGATCTCTTAGTTTGGAATTTTAGGAACTCACTGAGCAAAAATTACAGAGTCGCTGAATATAAAAGCGCACTGAAACGATTTCTAAGGTGTCCAAGTTGACGTTGCTTTTACAAGCGTAACCTTTCATTAGACTGGTCATTTCTAGCGCGTCTAAACAAAATGTGAATCTTTCACAAAAGCGCGTAACAGAATAATCAATCATAATAAATTTTAAACAAATAAGCTTTGAGGTTAGTTTTGAAAATCGATAATGTTGCGGATTTGCGGATAAAGTCCGGGAGTTTGTTCCATTCATAATTACGAAAGAAAGAGTGCAGTGGTAGCAGAATCTTCAGGAGTCTTACGCTGCCGGGTCCTAAATTTACCTCACTTACCAATCGATGAGTTAACGACATAATTATTACGATAAATAACAATCCACTAGACGCAATAATATCTACACTGTGAGCCATAAAAAACCGGGCCACTTTATGTTTAGCTATATCTCTGTCATTTCTTTATCGATTTTTACACTTTTTGCATTATTTTAAACAGGAATCAATACTCTGAAGAGCAGAAATAAACATTATCGATTTAGTCCTACATGTATGCTAAACTTGTCTTGCGAAACTGAAGACACTAAAAAACACGTGAGAATCGATAAATGCTGCATTTTTACTACTTAAATGCAAACAATTCTTCAGTGCATTTGTTTAAAGTTTGTGTTCAAAATGACTTCCTTTTTCACGTACACATTTTGCCAAGCGACGTCGCCACTGATCAATTGCAGTGTCAATAAGATGTTGTTCCAGATCGTTCCAGACGGATACGAGACACTGCCGAAGTTCATCAGTGTTCTGAATGCGCTGTTGGTACACGCGCTGTTCCATAATGGACCAGATGGAATAATCGAGTGGATTTAGGTCAGGCGAATTGGGTGGCCACATCTCTGGCCCTATGAAGTATGGTGCATTGCGAGACAGATACTCAATTGTTTCACGAGCCCGATGCGCCGGAGCTGAATCTTGTTGGAAAATGAACATGTCGCCAGCAATGTGGCGCATTTGTGGCAACAAATGTTGTGCTAGCATCACGTCTCGATAATATTGGCCATTGATTTTGGCTCCCGGGTCAACGAATATAAGCTCTGTACGACCGAGTTTCGAAATTCCCACGGAAACCATGAGCGACTTGCTGAATGTTGTCCTGGTACGCAACAGACGGTCTGATGAAATCTGTTTCTTTGACACTGAACGAGGCACATAAAGACGATCGTTTTGAGTGTTTGACGGCGCAGCAACTGTAAATAACTTTTCATCAGTGAAGAAAATGAAACCGACATCCGATACTGAGAAACGCTGCAGCAATTGTCTAGCTCGTACCAAACGAGATTGACGATTAGCGGTGGTCAGTTCCTGAGCCCGTCGTCTTTTTAAGCATTTCAGTTCCAAATCGTTATGAATAATGCGTCTGACCGTCGTTTGTGTAAGATTCAGCTCTCTCGCGATTTGTCTGGTTGAAAGATGTGTTTTAGGCTTGTCTTCCTGGCTCTGAACCAATTCATTGACGGCGGCGATATTATCTTCAGTTCGCGACGATTTTGGCCGACCACTTCCCGCAGCGCGTTCAACTGAACCGGTAGTTCTCAACTTTCGCAGAAAGTCATCTAATGTTTTTCTTTTCCAATTCTTGTTCGGAAACTCCTTAATTAATCGTCTAGAAGAATAATTTTTGCATTCCCGCAGATTTTTAATTAAAATTTTATCCTCAAAACTCAACATTTTAAAATTTTAACTCAAATTTTCAACCATCAACTTTATTTACATTATGCTGCGAAACGGATATGACGTCATCCGCGCAAGTAAATAAGTAAATCGTAGAGATTTAATTTTTCTTTCAAACGACACAAAAACTATAAAAAAATTTAAAATACCGACCGCGATATAGCTAAACATAAAGTGGCCCGGTTTTTTATGGCTCACAGTGTATAAGGGCGACGTCTTTTAGGACACCTTAAAAAGTCTGTCATTCGAAGCTATATATTCGCAGAGGCAATATTGCAATGAACATTTGAATTATAGTGTTTCTGTTAGATACATGAACAGTTTAAAAGAATACCTTAATCAATTATAATACATGTATGCTTTGTTAGTTAATGATATTTGTCAGTACATAATAATCACAGACAGTATGAGGAAGAACTATTTTATGTTGCAAAAATATTGAATATTTGTGAAATTGTAAAGCTACGTTTGACACCTTTAATGGTGTCGTTCGGATGCTATAAGTTTCTGGTTCTGATTGTATTTTACATTTTCCGTATTGTCGTCAACGGCCTTTGATGTCATAAGATGACGTTAAACTGTGGTTAAATAAACTAATGCAATACATTACGACGGCTGTTCTTAGGTTCACTCAGGCGGTTTTCTATGTAACTGAACTTACAATCTGCATTAAGTCAAAATAATTTCTGTGGACGCAAACGGCCTTTGTTGCCAAAAGATGTCCTTAAATTCTAGTTCCACCCATTCATCTAATTTCCTGTAGATCAGTAAAGTGCGGCTATCTCACGAGATGACGCCAGCGCCGGGAGAAAAATCATCGAAACCTTTCCATGACACTTGTCAATTATCCAAGCCAATCCAAACCCATGACTTCTTTAGCGCCGTTATAATAATGTCCAAGACATCAGTCATTCCCTTCTGCACCCAGTGACGTTTCCAATCTGTTCCAGCCTTTCCCTTACGATCTAATCTGCCATCGGTTGGGATGAGACGGATGTCAGCGGAGAGCTGAGATAATATATCAACAAAATAGACAGAGAGGGATCTTCCGTCCGTTGAACTGGAAATGGAATGGAACAATCCGGAAGATCTTTGAAGCGAGATAAGGATTTGTAATTCCGCGGTTGACGTCATGTTCTGCTGTTTCCTGTTATGCGCAGAAATCGGAGAGAAAATTGGCGATGATTCGGTTAGAGATTGGAGCGCCATTGACGAATAAACATTTTTATCTCGTGTAGTTGTATTTGATTTCATTTGCCATCTCCGCTGAAAAATTAATAAATAAATTATTAAATTAGGATTTAGGTCAGAACCAATAATGGAGACTCCTAGATTGGCGGTGTCTGTAACGCTGAAACCGTTATGCAGCACCGAAACTAAGGGCTCAATGGCTGCCACGTTGATGACTATATCACACCAATCCGTGAAACATTTTGCAATTCACCCTACGTAGTCTGATCTCATTGGATTTTTCCAGAGCTTGTAACTCGGTAAGTCATTCATATCCGGCCGATCAAAGTGCTTCACTCCCAATTCTTGATCACATTTTTAATTGGATTCTGAATCTCCTTCATAATCGAAATCATTACACGAGGTTTCGAAACATCTTCTCTTGCACGAATTAACATTAATGCAAGTATTAGTAAAGGTTCCGGTTTTGGCCCGATGGATTTTGTAGTTGCAAGCTCAGACTTAAAGCCAATCAATAAATGAAATCGCATTTTAAAATATGCAGATGATAGCTACCTCGCTGTCTCCGCATCAGTCATCACTACCACTTAGATGGAGTTTGAGCACATCAGTGTATGGGCACAATGTTGCAACATCAGCCGTAACTCGAACAAGTTCAGTGAGTTAATATTCACTCGTCCTCGCCGATCAAAGTCAACTCACCACCCCCTGCGGCCACGGTCAGGTAACCGTGAGCTCCCAAGGTTCTACAACCTGACTCAGAAATGCTTCCTTGCCAGGATGCGATAAAAATAAACAAGGTTTTCTTAGATCTGGCTGTTTAAACTCTTCATTTTTTCCCTACGCCTAACCCTAACTCTTCCTCGCATATTATGTTCTCTTGATATACAATAATTTCTCTCATTCAATTCTTGGTTTGAATAATTATGTATTTTTTGGAATGTATCAAGCTTGCCATGTACAGTGTTGTGCGTTTGCTAGTGCTTCTCAATAAAGAATATACATAGTCAGCGGTTATCTTGAACACGATTATCGATTTGACCAGACTTTGATTTCATTTCGTAGTCTATACTTTCCGACGCACGGTGTATGTCTCGTGGCGAGATCGGCGTAAAATGGCTGGCAACATTGACCGCTATTTGAGGAAGATGATGGATATGGATTGTTCGTGTTTTGGTGAAAGTAGAAGGCCATGGCGAGAGTCAATTTTGACAGGTCCTGGAGTCGGAGAAAATCTCTTCTTTTAAATTGAAAGCTTTTGGTTTCGGCAAGGTCGGTGGTTTTAACGAGCAACGAATCCCTATTGATTTCTGAGACGTGCAGCATTATTACACAGTCTTAACAAAACGAGCTCTCTAACCAATCGCAGTTGTAGTTCGAGTTTAATATCTTTTTGCCTTTAACAATATTCAGTTTTCGCGTTCCAAGCATATATAGCATAAGTTGACTACGGTTTAGAGGTGTGTTAAAATATTATTCTAACCACCTGGATTGGATCCACAGTTTAACGCCAGCTTATGACAACCTCCTTTTGTATCCCAACTTAGTATTATTTGAAATATGATGATTTGTTACTGTGCTTTTTTTGGGAGCAATAAAAAAATTAAAAAACCTCTGTTATGTTATGTTATGTTATGTTATTTGCCGTCGACAAAGATTAGTTTGGCATATTACAGCTCTTACTATTGTCTCTAACTACATGTACATGGCTACCGTGGCCCCTTATATAGCATTCATTGCACCACTTAAAGGTGTTTAGCGCGAGCGTCGGTTACAGTGTCCTTGTTAAGATACTGGATTTCCACCAGGTGCTTCCATTATCTTCGATTAAACTGGATTAAATTGGATTAAATAGGATAATATTGGAATGAATTGGATAAAGTAAGTAAGATTAGACTGGATTGCATTTGTTTAAATAGGATTGAATTAGATTACATTGGATTTGGCATGATTAGGTTAAAACGGATTAAATGAGACTAGATTGGATCAAGTAGGACTGTCCAGCCATTCTGTTAAGGAAACCGAGAAGGATGAAGGACAGATTAGTGTAGTCTTGATGTTCAAGATTCTTCGGCCGAGGCACAGCACAAGGAAAGCAATCTTTGATATAACATAATCGCTAAGATTGGAAATCCATAAATAATTTAATCAGCTACTGCCAGTCCAAAGTTTGTATGAAGGTGGAGGGCGACGCTTATCTCTTCGTTAAGACAAGCGTCGTTATACAGTAAATAGCCTAGCCTAGCGCGTAGGCTTTTATATAGAAGAAATAAGGTAATCTCTGTGGACGTGTGTATTTGGACACCTTTTAAGCAATTTCACACAGTGCTATAAAGTGACCAAATGTGAAAAATAGCGCTAATGGTTGATGGTTAATTTTGCCCTTATGTAGATATTTTGTTGTTAGGGTGTATTATGTGAATGCGTTATAAGTTTGTTATTTGAAGCCATTTGTATATTATACTAACATTGCTTGTTTGTAATGATTGATTACCTATATATGTAAACATTTATAACTAAACTAAGAATTTCATGTCAAAATAACATATATAATAAAATTTAATAACCATTAAACTGAAATCAAAAATTAAAAGTGAAAGATTAAGAATCTCAGGTCAAATTACAATACTCTTTTCTATTCATATCTTTAACATATGATAAAGAACTGTTGTTTTCCATGTATGCCTATGCATGTATTTTAATTATGACGTCTGGTTGCATTGAATGAAAAAAAGTTTGAAAATTAAAAATTAAAATATAAATTTCATAGAATAATTTCATGTAATTCTACAAGTTTTGCAAACTCTATAATTTGCAGGTTTTTGGAAAACTTAGCTTCAATTGTTGGAAAGAGATGAATTTGAATAGGGGCTGATTTGAAATTCCTGCATTGTATTATTGTTGTTTTATCAGGAATCTTTTTCATTTTCTACATCAATTTCGAAATTAATTTTATGGTGGGTGATAATTGCTATAAACAGTGTATAATTCTCCTGAAAGATCATTCAGAAAGTATGTTCATCTTATGCAAGTAACATTGAAAATTTTAGTATATGGAACTATAATATTGAAAGTATTAAACAAATGAAATATTAGCATTACTGTAAAGTACCGTTTAGATGCCTCTAACTCTATCAATTTTGTCTCAACTGTATTGTGCATAATTTTGAATTGTCGTCAACGGCCTTTTGATGTCATATGATGACGTTAAACCATGGAATAAAAAATAGCGCTAATGAATAACTGACAACTGAGAACTGACAACTTTTATTTCCAGAAGCTAATAAATGGCCATAAATAATTAACAAATACTATAACTTGATTCATTACATATCGGTGCATTAGTTAGGGAACATGGCAGACCCAAAAGGGGCACAAGCCCCGCTAATTAGGGGGTCAAATTCTTTTTAACAATAATCATTTGTGGTTGGTTGGTCAGTTGAAAGAAAGAAAAGGTTCAACTCAACAATGTTCTTAACTAAATAATAACAATGCAATTTATTAAGAAGATCAATATGTAAGAAAGAAAAAAAGGTCTAACTACATAATGTTCCTAACTAAATAACATTGCAATTTACTAAGAAGATCAATATCTAAACAATTCGATGATATAATGTGAGGCCTAATATGAACCTTGAGTAAAAAATAATGTTACAATAAAACATAACAATACATTGAATGTATATAGGTGCATTCCGAATACTCATCGGTACTGCATTCCAAATTTTTGGACCACTAATTAGGCCTAGTGCGTGCATATATGACATATAAACCACCAGAAGAAGACATTGTACAATAACCAGTCATCTCTACTACCTTTGTAAAATAGTTTGAAAATGAATCAGGAAGCAAGTTATTGACAAATTTATACATGAAATTACCCAGTTGATAGCGATTTATGTTTTCAAAGTTCATAATATTATATTCTCGGTATCTGTATGCCGTGTGGGCATTAAAGGGATCTCTTGCAATAATTCTAATAGCTCTTTTCTGCAGAACCAGAAGACATTTTAACCTAGTAGAATAGTTCGAGGCCCAGACAATATTACCATAATCAAAATAGGGATTGATTAGTGTATAATATAAATTCTTACGAATATGAATTGGGAGGTTGTGTGTGACATACTATGATTATATCAATCAATCAATCAATCAATCAATCAATACTAACTAACTTACCAGCCGTAAGTCGAAAGGCTGTATTAATGCTACGTACTATGGAGAAATGTTCTGAACAATTGCCACCATTCCTATTCATTCATTATTCATTCATTCATTCATTCATTCAGAGGACACCCCAGATGACCTATTCAGAGGCGCTTCCAGCCCAACTCCGGTGATAGAAAACAGCTGTCGTTAAACTGTGGATCCTATCCTAATGAGCAGTGCGTGCCAGTCCCAAGCCTGGATAAAGGAGGAGGGCGGCGCTAATTATCTTTCTTATCACAGTGTCGTTAAACTGAAACTGCTACTACTAATGAACATTAAAAAATGCTGCTCTTTATTTCTGTCCCTTTCTAATGTAATGTAATGTAATGTAAACCTTCTAAAATTTCTCAGCGTCCACAAAAACCACGTCAGGAAGACCAGCTTAAACACCGGCGCTATATCAAATCAAGTCTGCAATAGCCAGGCTGCTCTGTTCGTTCCGATGCTTGATCAAAATCCGAGGAGGTCAGGCCGAGGAGACAGCATGGTGATACGGTCGTAATCGGTGATGATGGTGGTCGTATGGTGGCGCAGGAGTAGAACTAATAACATTTGTAGATATTAAACGTCGTTAAACGTCGGAATACGTTAATACGTGTACGTACGTCCTGTTGTAATATTGTATTACGCCTTGCGAACGGTGACAACTGTTCAAAACTAGTTTCTGTCGACGTCAGCGACCTCTACCGCCTTTATAATAAGTCGCTTAACTTCTCATCCATCCTACGAACAACAAGAAAACTAGTTGGCCGTAATCAATGTGTCAAGCATGGGTTAGCTAAAGTCGACGTCATCGGCCTTAGCAGACGGAAGATGTCTCCTGGAGGTGCCAGTCCGAAGCCTGAATAAAGGAAGAGGGCGACGCTTATCAACGTTTTTTACGACACAGGGTCGTTAAACAGAAATGTTCTAATTGTTAGAAAATAAGATGCTTTACTTTGGTGCGTCCGACATCCTTGCAGCTAAAATATGCCTTATAAACAATGGATAATATAATGATCTAATACGACACCTTTTAAATTGGTTTCATCAGAGCTATAAGGATTGAGTGGGTGGACATCTGCGTAGATATCTCGGAAAGGCGTTAAATTAATGCTCTAAATGAATGAATGAAAGAATGAGAAATATTTTCAATATACCTTCTGTAACTGTTTATATCTGTTGCACGCCTATATTATGAGCTATGATTTGTAACCTTACCCTAGTGTAGAGGTCACCGGTCACCAACCCGCGGCCTGGAAGCCACATGCGGCCCTCAAGTCCAAATAACAATATTAGTGGATAATGCGTTGATAGGCCTATATATGTTTACGCTTACATGTTCTGATTCATTTCCTGCTGTTCTAATTCTTGTTTCAGCGTTTTATCTATTGTTCTAAAGCATGTTCTAACATTTCATTCATTGTTCTAATTAATGTTCTTATATTTTATCATTTTGTTCTAATTTTTAGCCTGATTTCTTAATTTTGACACTTGTTCTAAATTTTACATGATTCTTTTGGGTCATCGTGTTTTGATTTAGTCCCTGTTCTGAATCGTGTTCTAAATAATGTTCTAGATATAGTTTTAATCTTGTTCTGAATTGTGTTCCGAGTCTTCTAGTTTATACCTCACATATCCCAACGACTTGTATAGCGCCAGCGTTCTATGGCACGCAGTCAATCGCTAGCGGACAAGTTCCTGTTCTTCCGGAAACGAAGGGTAAGCTGGGAGAACTCCTGCTGTCTTTGAACTATCAGCCGAGCGTCGGGTCATCAAGGCCACATACCTCATAGCCAAGGTCATCAATGGACTATCTGGTCAGTCAACAACTCACTCACTCACTCACTCCATCCACACTCACTCACTCACTCACTCACTCACTCACTCACTCACTCACTCACTCACTCACTCACTCACTCATTTACCCACTCACTCACTCACTCACTCACTCACTCACTCACTCACTCACTCACTCACTCACTCACTCACTCACTCACTCACTCACTCTACTCACTCACTCAATCACTCAATCACTCAATCACTCAATCACTCAATCACTCAATCACTCAATCACTCAATCACTCACTCAATCACTCAATCACTCACTCATGCAATCACTAACTCACCCATTCCATCTAACAATCAGAATCGCAGTCATCAATCTATCGACAAATGAATATTGAAGGTTGGTACATGTGTTAACTGCGAATTTACTCAGAAGAGTACACTGTACATGGAAATACAGTAATCGCGGAGCCTTAGCTGAAATATATATATATGGTTGTCAAAAATGGCTAAAAAGGTGTCTAGCATTATCTTATAATTTTACCCACATCTCATGCATCTTTGTATTGTATTTTCGCTTAATCAATCAAAAGGAGTAAAGAGAACGCTGCTTCTTTACATTTAATGTTGTTTAGTCATTTAACTTTAGATGTTTAGTTAAATAGGAGTTTGGCTTAGTTTGTATGACTGTACTGCTCTAACCTTAGATATACATTACAATGTGTCCCGATGAAAAGTAGACCCCAAGAAGATGTGTCATAACTCGGTCAAAACCTTAGCATTTGCCTGAAATTTTAAATACAACAACAGTAGCCATTCACCATCAAATCGTAACGCCGTTTGGAAATGTTTGTGAATTTGTCAAGTTTATGAACGTTTGAGATGCGGGAAAACGGGAAGTTTCCAACATACATGAGCCATAAGGAAGTGAAGTTCAGCTACAGCTGGTGTTCAAAATGTTTTCATCGTTCACAGACATACGACCGCAGACGTGGACGCCACTGTTTGATGGCAACGGCCTTTTCATCCATTTTTTCGGGTGTGCACGTTATTTTACTTATGAAACGTTCGCACCGTATACGTAGATTTCGTACTTTGAAAAACATTGGAAATCACTGAGTAAAAATTACAGAGTCGCTGAATATAAAAGCATCACTGAAACGATATCTAAGGTGTCCAAGTTGGCGTTTCCTTTACACGCGTAACCCTTCATTAGACTGGTCATTTCTAGCGCGCCTACATAAAATGGGAATCTTGCACAAAAGCGAGTAACAGAATAATCAATCATAATAAATTTTAAACAAATAAGCTTTAAGTTAGTTTTGAAAATCGATAATGTTGCGGATTTCGGATAAAGTTCGGGAGTTTATAACTAATTACGAAAGAAAGAGTGCAGTGGTAGCAGAAGCTTCAGGAGTCTTACGCTGCCGGGTCCTAAACTTACCCCACGTACCAATCGATGAGTTAACGACATAAAATTATTAGGATAAATAACAATCCACTAGACGTTACCGCAATAATATCTATAAGGGCGATGTCTTCTTGGACACCTTAAAAAGTCTGTCATACGAAGCTATATATTGACAGAGGCAATATTGCAATACATTGTTACGGCTGTTTTCGGGTTCACTCAGGCTGTTTTCTATTTAACTGAACTTACAATCTGCATTAAGTCAAAATAATTCCTGTGGACGCAAACGGCCTTTTTTGCCAAAAGATGTCGTTGTATTCTAGTTCCATCCATTCATCTAATTTACCTGTAGATCAGTAAAGTGTGGCTTTCTCACGAGATGACGCCAGCGCCGGGAGAAAAATCATTATAATAGGTTCCGGTTTTGGCCCGATGGATTTTGTAGTTGCAATCTCAGACAGCCAATCAACAAATGCAATCGCATTTTTAAATATGCAGATGATAGCTACGTCGCTTTCCCCGCATCAGTCATCACTACCACTTAGATGGAGTTTGAGCACATCAGTGTATGGGCAGTAGTGTAGTCCTAAAAAATGAAGTGGGGGAACGCCTGGATATTGAAGTAAGCAAAAAGTGCCATCTTGCAAGAATTTTGCATACTGTGTATGGGCACACAATTGCAACATCAGCCGTAACTCGAACAAGTTCAGTGAGATAATATTCACTCGTCCCCTCCGATCAAAGCAATCACCCCACTCCCTGCGGCCTCGGTCACGTAACCGTGAGCTCTCCAGGTGTTACAACCTGACTCAGAAATGCTTGCTTGCCAGGTTGCGATAAAAATAAACAAGGTTTCCTTAGATCTGGCTGTTTAAGCTCTTCATTTCGCCCTACGCCTAACCCTAACTCTTCCTCACCTATTATGTTCTCTTGATATACAATAATTTCTCTCATTCAATTCTTGGTTTGTATATGGTAATTTTTTGGATCGAAGTAAGCTTTCCATGTACAGTGCTGCGCGTTTGCTAGAGCTGCCCAATAAAGAATATACATAGCCGGCGGTTAGCTTTAACACGATTATCGATTTGACATGTCTCGTGTGAGGCATGATCGGCGTAAAATGGCTGGCAAAATGTTCAGCTATTTGTGGAAGATGATGGATATGGATTGTTCGTGTTTTGGTGAAAGTAGAAGGCCATGGCGAGAGTCAATTTTGACAGGAGTCGGAGAAAATCCCATTTTAACAATGAATGCTTTTTTTGGTTTCGGCAAGGGCGGTGGTTTTTAACGAGCAACCAATCTCTATCGATTTCTTAGACGTGCAGCATTACTACACAGTCTTAACCCTTAGGCTACCGAGGTTTTTTTTGTAACACTGGCTACCAAGGGAGTGCGGGGGTGGTAGCCCGAGGGTTAACGAAACGAGCGCTCTAACCAGTCGCAATTGTAGTTCTGAGAGTTTAACATCTTTTTGCCTTTAACAATGTTTAGCGATAGATCCGCAGTTTAACGGCAGCTTATGACAACATAGGCCGTTGCCACCAACAAAGATTATTTATTGGCATATTAACACAATGTTTAGCTTGTTTACTGTTTAACGATCACTGTGTGGTAACAAGGACCATTAGTGTCGCCCTCCTCCTTTATCCAGGCTTGGGACTGGCACTGTTAGAAAGCGAACAGTGGCGGAGTTACAACGTTTAGCTTTCGAGTTTCAAGCATATATATTTTATAGCATTAGCTGACCACGGTTTAGAGCAGTGTTAGAATATTATTATAACCACATGGCTACCGAGACCCTTCTATATAGCATTCATTGACACCACTTAAAGATGTTTAGTGCGAGCCTTTTACAATCGGTTACAGTGTCCTTGTTAAATTAAGATACTGGATTTCCACCAGGTGCTTCCATTATCTTGGATTAAACTGAATTAAATTAGATTAAATAGGGCAGTATTGGAATGAATTGGATGAAGCAAGTAAGATTAGATTGCATTGCATTTGTTTAAATAGGAGTGAATTAGATTAAATCGGATTTGGCATGATTAGGTAAAAACGAATTAAATGAGACCAGATTGGATTAAGCAGGATTGTCCAGCCATTCTGTTAAGGAAACCGAGAAGGGTTAAGGACAGAATAGTGTAGTCTTGATGTTTAAGATTCTTCGGTCGAGGCACAGCACAAGCAAAGCAATCTTTTATATAACATAATCGCTAAGATTGGAAATCCATAAACAATTGAATAAGCTACTGCCAGTCAAAAGCTTATAAAGGTGGAGGGCGACGCTTATCTCTTCGTTAACCCTAGGGCTACCAAGCTTTTTTTGTAACACTGGCTACCAAAAGGGGGGTGGTTACCACCACCCCCCTGGATTTCGTGTTTGGTTTCACATATCATAACTTGTAATATAGCAATGGATTCAGCATTCATCTCTGCACAGAATGGTATATTTAGTTGTACATTATGTGAATGCACCTCGAAATTACATCACTTTTAACAATGGAACCCATTAATTAGCAATATTTTATATTATTGCGTACATTTTGTACTTTTTGGATAAACAAATATAAGATTATGTGTGTTTTTAAACTAATCTATGTACAAAAGATACACAAAATCATCCCTACACATGTTTATATAGTATAAATGTACATCCATACATATATATCCACACATATATATCGGTTTACGTTGTAATGCTGTATTCAGCCATTTTCACACAGATTACGCGTATTATTATTTATTTTGATCACTTCCGGTATTCAAAAGACAAAGATTTAGGTATGCAAATGAAGCCCTTCATTCCTCTAAAGAATGGTATCTTTGTTTCTCTTCCAGGAAGACAAATGAATATGCTACAGACAAAAACTAAGGGGGTAGTGCTTCCATTCAGCCATTTTTCACACATATTACGCGTATTATTATTTATTTTGAGCACTTCCGGTTGTCTCAGGTCAACTCAGTTACCATAAAAATGTAGCCCCACATTCCCTCTATAGAATGGTAAAATTTGAGTCTCTTAATATTAAATGACGGATAAGATATAGTCGAAAATCTAGGGGGGTGGTATCCACCCCTCTGGTGCCTCGGGTATATTGGGCTATATTGGCTATAACTTTTGAACGGTGTGAGATATCATCATACATTTTACCTCAAAACGTGTGTAAATGAACCCCCTACAGCTACCTAAAAGGTCAAATTTTTATTCCATACGAAAAAAGTTTGAGATGAAAAAAACCTAGGGGGGGTGGTTACAACCCCCTCCCCTTGGTAGCCCGAGACAAGACAAGCTAAGACAAGCGTCGTTATACAGTAAATAGCCTAGCGCGTAGGCTTTTATACAGAATAGATAAGGTATTCTCTGTGGACTTGTGTATTTGGACACCTTTTAAACACAGTGCTATAAAGTGACCAAATGTGAAAAATAGCGCTAATGAATAAGGGGGCTGTGTGTGACATACCATGATTAAATACTAACTAACTTACCAGTCGAAAAGGCTGTATTAATACTACGTACTATGGAGAAATGTTCTGAACAATTGCCACCGTTCCTATTCATTCATTATTCATTCATTCATTCATTCATTCATTCATTCATTCATTCATTCATTCATTCATTCATTCAGAGGACTTATATAGCGCGCGGCCCCCCGCCCCAGATGACCTACTCAGAGGTGCTTCCAGCCCAACTCCGGTGATAGAGAACAGCTGTCGTTAAACCGTGGATCCTATCCTAATGAGCAGTGAGTGCCAGTACCAAGCCTGGATAAAGGAGGAGGGCGACGCTAATTATCTTTGTTATCACAGTGTCGTTAAACTGAAACTACTACTACTAATGACCATTTAAAAATGCTACTCTTTATTTCTGTCCCTTTCTAATGTAATGTAATGTAAACCTTCTAAAATTTCTCAGCGCCCGCAAAAACCACATCAGGAAGACCAGCTTAAACACCGGTGCTATATCAAATCAAGTCTGCAATAGCCAGACAACTCTGTTCGTTCCGATGCCTGGTCAAAATCCGGGGAGGTTAAGCCGAGGAGACAGCATGCTACTACTGTGGTAATCGGTGATGATGGTGGTCGTGTGGTGGCGCAGGAGTAGAACTAATAACATTTGTAGATATCAAACGTCGTTAAACGTCGGAAATCGGAATACGTTAATATGTGTACAAGTAGTTTACGTCCTGTAGTAATATTGTATTACGCCTTGCGAACTCTGACAACTGTTCAAAACTAATTTCTGTCAACGTCAGAGGTCTCTGCTGCCTATATAATAATATTATCTCGCTTAACTACCCATCCATCCGACGAACAATAATTAAGAAAACTAGCTGGCCCTTAATCAATGTATCAAGCAAGTGTTTGTTAAAGTTGACGTCATCGGCCTTAGCAGACGGAAGATGTCTCCTGGCACCACCCCTCACTCTCACTTGCTCCTCGCCTCACCTGCCTCACTCGGCTCACTCCGTCTCAATCACTCACCTATTCACTGCCCACTCACTCACTCACTCACCTACCCACTCACCCACTCCACTCAAGCAGTCTGTTTCTCTCTCGCCTCACTCACCACCACTCCACCTACCCACTCACTCACTCACTCACTCACCACACTCACTCAATGACTCACTCAATGACTCACTCACTCACTCAATGACTCACTCAATGACTCACTCATTCAATCTAACAATCAGAAAGGAAGTCATCAATCTATCAACAAATGAATTGAAGGTTGGTACCTGTATTAACTGCGAATTTACTGAGAAGAGCATACCCGAAAATGCAGCAATCACAAAGCCTTAGCTGAAATATATATAAGGTTGTCGGAAATGTTTAAAAGGTGTCTAGCATTATCCTATAATTTTAGCCACATCTCATGTACCTTTGTATTGTATTGTATTTTCGCTTAATCAATCAATAGCAGTAAAGAGAACGCTGCTGCTTTACATTTAATTTTGTTTAGTCATTTAACTTTAGATGTTTAGTCAAATATGAGTTTGGCTTAGTTTGTATGACTGTTCTGCTCTAACCTTAGATACACTGTGTCCCGATGAAAAATAGACCCAAAGAAGAAGTGTCATAACTCGGTCAAAACCTTTAGCATTTGCCTGAAATTTTAAATACAACAACAGTAGCCATTCACCATCAAGTCGTAACGCCGTTTGGAAATGTTTGTGAATTTGTCAAGTTTATGAACGTTTGAGACGCAGTACTGAAAACGGGAAGTTTCCAACATACACGAGCTATAAGGAAGTGAAGTTCAGCTAAAGCTGGTGTTCAAAATGTTTTCATCGTTCACAGACATACGACCGCAGACGTGGACTCCACTGTTTTATGGCAACGGCCCTTTCATCCATTTCTTGGGGTGTGAATGCTATTTTATTTTTGAAACGTTCTCACCGTACGTAGATCTCTTAGTTTGGAATTTTAGGAACTCACTGAGCAAAAATTACAGAGTCGCTGAATATAAAAGCGCACTGAAACGATTTCTAAGGTGTCCAAGTTGACGTTGCTTTTACAAGCGTAACCTTTCATTAGACTGGTCATTTCTAGCGCGTCTAAACAAAATGTGAATCTTTCACAAAAGCGCGTAACAGAATAATCAATCATAATAAATTTTAAACAAATAAGCTTTGAGGTTAGTTTTGAAAATCGATAATGTTGCGGATTTGCGGATAAAGTCCGGGAGTTTGTTCCATTCATAATTACGAAAGAAAGAGTGCAGTGGTAGCAGAATCTTCAGGAGTCTTACGCTGCCGGGTCCTAAATTTACCTCACTTACCAATCGATGAGTTAACGACATAATTATTACGATAAATAACAATCCACTAGACGCAATAATATCTACACTGTGAGCCATAAAAAACCGGGCCACTTTATGTTTAGCTATATCTCTGTCATTTCTTTATCGATTTTTACACTTTTTGCATTATTTTAAACAGGAATCAATACTCTGAAGAGCAGAAATAAACATTATCGATTTAGTCCTACATGTATGCTAAACTTGTCTTGCGAAACTGAAGACACTAAAAACACGTGAGAATCGATAAATGCTGCATTTTTACTACTTAAATGCAAACAATTCTTCAGTGCCTTTATTTGTTTAAAGTTTGTGTTCAAAATGACTTCCTTTTTCACGTACACATTTTGCCAAGCGACGTCGCCACTGATCAATTGCAGTGTCAATAAGATGTTGTTCCAGATCGTTCCAGACGGATACGAGACACTGCCGAAGTTCATCAGTGTTCTGAATGCGCTGTTGGTACACGCGCTGTTCCATAATGGACCAGATGGAATAATCGAGTGGATTTAGGTCAGGCGAATTGGGTGGCCACATCTCTGGCCCTATGAAGTATGGTGCATTGCGAGACAGATACTCAATTGTTTCACGAGCCCGATGCGCCGGAGCTGAATCTTGTTGGAAAATGAACATGTCGCCAGCAATGTGGCGCATTTGTGGCAACAAATGTTGTGCTAGCATCACGTCTCGATAATATTGGCCATTGATTTTGGCTCCCGGGTCAACGAATATAAGCTCTGTACGACCGAGTTTCGAAATTCCCACGGAAACCATGAGCGACTTGCTGAATGTTGTCCTGGTACGCAACAGACGGTCTGATGAAATCTGTTTCTTTGACACTGAACGAGGCACATAAAGACGATCGTTTTGAGTGTTTGACGGCGCAGCAACTGTAAATAACTTTTCATCAGTGAAGAAAATGAAACCGACATCCGATACTGAGAAACGCTGCAGCAATAATTGTCTAGCTCGTACCAAACGAGATTGACGATTAGCGGTGGTCAGTTCCTGAGCCCGTCGTCTTTTTAAGCATTTCAGTTCCAAATCGTTATGAATAATGCGTCTGACCGTCGTTTGTGTAAGATTCAGCTCTCTCGCGATTTGTCTGGTTGAAAGATGTGTTTTAGGCTTGTCTTCCTGGCTCTGAACCAATTCATTGACGGCGGCGATATTATCTTCAGTTCGCGACGATTTTGGCCGACCACTTCCCGCAGCGCGTTCAACTGAACCGGTAGTTCTCAACTTTCGCAGAAAGTCATCTAATGTTTTTCTTTTCCAATTCTTGTTCGGAAACTCCTTAATTAATCGTCTAGAAGAATAATTTTTGCATTCCCGCAGATTTTTAATTAAAATTTTATCCTCAAAACTCAACATTTTAAAATTTTAACTCAAATTTTCAACCATCAACTTTATTTACATTATGCTGCGAAACGGATATGACGTCATCCGCGCAAGTAAATAAGTAAATCGTAGAGATTTAATTTTTCTTTCAAACGACACAAAAACTATAAAAAAATTTAAAATACCGACCGCGATATAGCTAAACATAAAGTGGCCCGGTTTTTTATGGCTCACAGTGTATAAGGGCGACGTCTTTTAGGACACCTTAAAAAGTCTGTCATTCGAAGCTATATATTCGCAGAGGCAATATTGCAATGAACATTTGAATTATAGTGTTTCTGTTAGATACATGAACAGTTTAAAAGAATACCTTAATCAATTATAATACATGTATGCTTTGTTAGTTAATGATATTTGTCAGTACATAATAATCACAGACAGTATGAGGAAGAACTATTTTATGTTGCAAAAATATTGAATATTTGTGAAATTGTAAAGCTACGTTTGACACCTTTAATGGTGTCGTTCGGATGCTATAAGTTTCTGGTTCTGATTGTATTTTACATTTTCCGTATTGTCGTCAACGGCCTTTGATGTCATAAGATGACGTTAAACTGTGGTTAAATAAACTAATGCAATACATTACGACGGCTGTTCTTAGGTTCACTCAGGCGGTTTTCTATGTAACTGAACTTACAATCTGCATTAAGTCAAAATAATTTCTGTGGACGCAAACGGCCTTTGTTGCCAAAAGATGTCCTTAAATTCTAGTTCCACCCATTCATCTAATTTCCTGTAGATCAGTAAAGTGCGGCTATCTCACGAGATGACGCCAGCGCCGGGAGAAAAATCATCGAAACCTTTCCATGACACTTGTCAATTATCCAAGCCAATCCAAACCCATGACTTCTTTAGCGCCGTTATAATAATGTCCAAGACATCAGTCATTCCCTTCTGCACCCAGTGACGTTTCCAATCTGTTCCAGCCTTTCCCTTACGATCTAATCTGCCATCGGTTGGGATGAGACGGATGTCAGCGGAGAGCTGAGATAATATATCAACAAAATAGACAGAGAGGGATCTTCCGTCCGTTGAACTGGAAATGGAATGGAACAATCCGGAAGATCTTTGAAGCGAGATAAGGATTTGTAATTCCGCGGTTGACGTCATGTTCTGCTGTTTCCTGTTATGCGCAGAAATCGGAGAGAAAATTGGCGATGATTCGGTTAGAGATTGGAGCGCCATTGACGAATAAACATTTTTATCTCGTGTAGTTGTATTTGATTTCATTTGCCATCTCCGCTGAAAAATTAATAAATAAATTATTAAATTAGGATTTAGGTCAGAACCAATAATGGAGACTCCTAGATTGGCGGTGTCTGTAACGCTGAAACCGTTATGCAGCACCGAAACTAAGGGCTCAATGGCTGCCACGTTGATGACTATATCACACCAATCCGTGAAACATTTTGCAATTCACCCTACGTAGTCTGATCTCATTGGATTTTTCCAGAGCTTGTAACTCGGTAAGTCATTCATATCCGGCCGATCAAAGTGCTTCACTCCCAATTCTTGATCACATTTTTAATTGGATTCTGAATCTCCTTCATAATCGAAATCATTACACGAGGTTTCGAAACATCTTCTCTTGCACGAATTAACATTATTGCAAGTATTAGTAAAGGTTCCGGTTTTGGCCCGATGGATTTTGTAGTTGCAAGCTCAGACTTAAAGCCAATCAATAAATGAAATCGCATTTTAAAATATGCAGATGATAGCTACCTCGCTGTCTCCGCATCAGTCATCACTACCACTTAGATGGAGTTTGAGCACATCAGTGTATGGGCACAATGTTGCAACATCAGCCGTAACTCGAACAAGTTCAGTGAGTTAATATTCACTCGTCCTCGCCGATCAAAGTCAACTCACCACCCCCTGCGGCCACGGTCAGGTAACCGTGAGCTCCCAAGGTTCTACAACCTGACTCAGAAATGCTTCCTTGCCAGGATGCGATAAAAATAAACAAGGTTTTCTTAGATCTGGCTGTTTAAACTCTTCATTTTTTCCCTACGCCTAACCCTAACTCTTCCTCGCATATTATGTTCTCTTGATATACAATAATTTCTCTCATTCAATTCTTGGTTTGAATAATTATGTATTTTTTGGAATGTATCAAGCTTGCCATGTACAGTGTTGTGCGTTTGCTAGTGCTTCTCAATAAAGAATATACATAGTCAGCGGTTATCTTGAACACGATTATCGATTTGACCAGACTTTGATTTCATTTCGTAGTCTATACTTTCCGACGCACGGTGTATGTCTCGTGGCGAGATCGGCGTAAAATGGCTGGCAACATTGACCGCTATTTGAGGAAGATGATGGATATGGATTGTTCGTGTTTTGGTGAAAGTAGAAGGCCATGGCGAGAGTCAATTTTGACAGGTCCTGGAGTCGGAGAAAATCTCTTCTTTTAAATTGAAAGCTTTTGGTTTCGGCAAGGTCGGTGGTTTTAACGAGCAACGAATCCCTATTGATTTCTGAGACGTGCAGCATTATTACACAGTCTTAACAAAACGAGCTCTCTAACCAATCGCAGTTGTAGTTCGAGTTTAATATCTTTTTGCCTTTAACAATATTCAGTTTTCGCGTTCCAAGCATATATAGCATAAGTTGACTACGGTTTAGAGGTGTGTTAAAATATTATTCTAACCACCTGGATTGGATCCACAGTTTAACGCCAGCTTATGACAACCTCCTTTTGTATCCCAACTTAGTATTATTTGAAATATGATGATTTGTTACTGTGCTTTTTTTGGGAGCAATAAAAAAATTAAAAAACCTCTGTTATGTTATGTTATGTTATGTTATTTGCCGTCGACAAAGATTAGTTTGGCATATTACAGCTCTTACTATTGTCTCTAACTACATGTACATGGCTACCGTGGCCCCTTATATAGCATTCATTGCACCACTTAAAGGTGTTTAGCGCGAGCGTCGGTTACAGTGTCCTTGTTAAGATACTGGATTTCCACCAGGTGCTTCCATTATCTTCGATTAAACTGGATTAAATTGGATTAAATAGGATAATATTGGAATGAATTGGATAAAGTAAGTAAGATTAGACTGGATTGCATTTGTTTAAATAGGATTGAATTAGATTACATTGGATTTGGCATGATTAGGTTAAAACGGATTAAATGAGACTAGATTGGATCAAGTAGGACTGTCCAGCCATTCTGTTAAGGAAACCGAGAAGGATGAAGGACAGATTAGTGTAGTCTTGATGTTCAAGATTCTTCGGCCGAGGCACAGCACAAGGAAAGCAATCTTTGATATAACATAATCGCTAAGATTGGAAATCCATAAATAATTTAATCAGCTACTGCCAGTCCAAAGTTTGTATGAAGGTGGAGGGCGACGCTTATCTCTTCGTTAAGACAAGCGTCGTTATACAGTAAATAGCCTAGCCTAGCGCGTAGGCTTTTATATAGAAGAAATAAGGTAATCTCTGTGGACGTGTGTATTTGGACACCTTTTAAGCAATTTCACACAGTGCTATAAAGTGACCAAATGTGAAAAATAGCGCTAATGGTTGATGGTTAATTTTGCCCTTATGTAGATATTTTGTTGTTAGGGTGTATTATGTGAATGCGTTATAAGTTTGTTATTTGAAGCCATTTGTATATTATACTAACATTGCTTGTTTGTAATGATTGATTACCTATATATGTAAACATTTATAACTAAACTAAGAATTTCATGTCAAAATAACATATATAATAAAATTTAATAACCATTAAACTGAAATCAAAAATTAAAAGTGAAAGATTAAGAATCTCAGGTCAAATTACAATACTCTCTTCTATTCATATCTTTAACATATGATAAAGAACTGTTGTTTTCCATGTATGCCTATGCATGTATTTTAATTATGACGTCTGGTTGCATTGAATGAAAAAAAAGTTTGAAAATTAAAAATTAAAATATAAATTTCATATAATAATTTCATGTTTTGTAAACTTCATAATTGCAGGTTTTGTAAACTTGAAACCAATGCTGTTATATAATTGAATAGCTGGATTGAAATCTCGTGTACTGTACATTATTGCTGTTTATCAGGAATCTTTTCATTTACATCAATTGAACAATTTATGTGTGATAATTGCTGCAAAACAGTGTATAATTTTCCTGAAAGACCGTCTTACAGTATGTTATCTTATGCAAGTAACATTGAAATTAGTATATGAACTATAATATTATGCTACTAAACAATGAATATTAGTGACATTGTAAAGTACTGTTTAGATGCCTCTAACTCTATCAATTTTGTCTCAACTGTATTGTACATAATTTTGAATTGTCGTCAACGGCCTTTGATGTCATATGATGACGTTAAACCATGGAATAAAAAAAATAGCGCTAATGAATAACTGACAACTGAGAACTGACAACTTTTATTTCCAGAAGCACAATGCATATAACAATTAACAACAATTATAACTTGACTATTACATATCGGTGCATTAGCTAGGGAACATGGCAGACCCAAAAGGGGCACAAGCCCCGCTTAATTAGGGTCACCCTTTTTAACAATAATCATTTATGGCTGGTTGGTCAGTTGAAAGAAAGAAAGGTTCAACTCAATAATGTTCTTAACTAAATAATAACAATGCAATTTACTAAGAAGATCAATATGTAAGAAAGAAAGGTTCAACTACATAATGTTCCTAACTAAATAACATTGCAATTTACTAAGAAGATCAATATCTAAACAATTCGATGAAACAGTGTTAGGCCTAAATGAAGTATGGTTAATCCTTCAAGTAGCTATTCCACAGCTTCTTAAATTGGGTGTATGTGGGTGCATTCCGAATACTCATCGGTACTGCATTCCAAATTTTTGGACCACTAATTAGGCCTAGTGCGTGCATATATGACATATAAACCACCAGAAGAAGACATTGTACAATAACCAGTCATCTCTACTACCTTTGTAAAATAGTTTGAAAATGAATCAGGAAGCAAGTTATTGACAAATTTATACATGAAATTACCCAGTTGATAGCGATTTATGTTTTCAAAGTTCATAATATTATATTCTCGGTATCTGTATGCCGTGTGGGCATTAAAGGGATCTCTTGCAATAATTCTAATAGCTCTTTTCTGCAGAACCAGAAGACATTTTAACCTAGTAGAATAGTTCGAGGCCCAGACAATATTACCATAATCAAAATAGGGATTGATTAGTGTATAATATAAATTCTTACGAATATGAATTGGGAGGTTGTGTGTGACATACTATGATTATATCAATCAATCAATCAATCAATCAATCAATACTAACTAACTTACCAGCCGTAAGTCGAAAGGCTGTATTAATGCTACGTACTATGGAGAAATGTTCTGAACAATTGCCACCATTCCTATTCATTCATTATTCATTCATTCATTCATTCAGAGGACACCCCAGATGACCTATTCAGAGGCGCTTCCAGCCCAACTCCGGTGATAGAAAACAGCTGTCGTTAAACTGTGGATCCTATCCTAATGAGCAGTGCGTGCCAGTCCCAAGCCTGGATAAAGGAGGAGGGCGGCGCTAATTATCTTTCTTATCACAGTGTCGTTAAACTGAAACTGCTACTACTAATGAACATTAAAAAATGCTGCTCTTTATTTCTGTCCCTTTCTAATGTAATGTAATGTAATGTAAACCTTCTAAAATTTCTCAGCGTCCACAAAAACCACGTCAGGAAGACCAGCTTAAACACCGGCGCTATATCAAATCAAGTCTGCAATAGCCAGGCTGCTCTGTTCGTTCCGATGCTTGATCAAAATCCGAGGAGGTCAGGCCGAGGAGACAGCATGGTGATACGGTCGTAATCGGTGATGATGGTGGTCGTATGGTGGCGCAGGAGTAGAACTAATAACATTTGTAGATATTAAACGTCGTTAAACGTCGGAATACGTTAATACGTGTACGTACGTCCTGTTGTAATATTGTATTACGCCTTGCGAACGGTGACAACTGTTCAAAACTAGTTTCTGTCGACGTCAGCGACCTCTACCGCCTTTATAATAAGTCGCTTAACTTCTCATCCATCCTACGAACAACAAGAAAACTAGTTGGCCGTAATCAATGTGTCAAGCATGGGTTAGCTAAAGTCGACGTCATCGGCCTTAGCAGACGGAAGATGTCTCCTGGAGGTGCCAGTCCGAAGCCTGAATAAAGGAAGAGGGCGACGCTTATCAACGTTTTTTACGACACAGGGTCGTTAAAAAGAAATGTTCTAATTGTTAGAAAATAAGATGCTTTACTTTGGTGCGTCCGACATCCTTGCAGCTAAAATATGCCTTATAAACAATGGATAATATAATGATCTAATACGACACCTTTTAAATTGGTTTCATCAGAGCTATAAATAATAGGGGTAACTAAACGTTAAATTAATGTAGAAAAGTCTCGCTAAACGTTGTTACGACAGACTGTCGTTAAATAGAAACTTGTCAATTGTCCTAAAGATCCAGAGTGGCCGAGTGGGTTGGTAGCCCGCTCTCCACGTCGGCGGCCCGGGTTCGATTCCGGGTCGGTCGGTTTATCAGAGATTAATTTCTCGGATCTTTACTGCGGGTGGCTCGGTCGCATTTTTAAACGTGGAGTACAATACAATACAATACAACACAACACAATACAACTGGGGCGCGGTGGAATAGGGGTATGTTCGGTGCCTTGCAGCTGGATGGTTGCGGGTTCGAATCCACCTCAAAGCCGCCGCGTAGGGACCCTGGGCAAGTCCTTCACTCGCAATTGCTCATGCGCTTCGGCGTGAAACTCCGATTCAGTGTCCGCGCAGTAGTCGGGAGCGCCTCTGAGTGGGAAATCTGGTAGGGGCGCTATAACAAGTGTTCGAATACAATACAATACAATACAATGCAATACAAAATAAGATGTGAGAATTTGGAGTGTAAGACGGGCGTCAGAGATCCTTGCAGCCAGAAAACGCTCCTAAATATTGGACAATGTAATGCTCTCATTCGACATGTTTTAAACTGGTTTCAAAAAGCTATAAATACCTCAATAGTAACAACGTTATATATGTTAAAAACGACTCGATTTTCTAGTTATGTTTCGGTGAAAACTCAGCATATGTTGGGATAATAAACACAACGTTCGTACTGTTATGTTAGACTCTTTGTGAGAACCGTTCAAACTAATTTCTGTCGACGTCAACAGTTTTGCTGCTATAAGAAGCCATTAAACTCTGGATCCGTCCATCCGAGGAGCAACCTGCTCTAATTCCGTTTGTTCAAATATTTCTTTCAAATAAATCTCAACAGCAACAACATGTTGGCGTCATTTGCTACAGGGTATCCTCAATATAACCATTCTGTCAAAAGCATCTGGCCTTAATTTCATTTCCCTCTAACGAGCATTCATACATCTATACAACTATTAAACTATAAAGTGTTAAAAGGTAGCTATAGGCCTAAGTCAGTAGTAACTGTAGTCTCTCACATATATTATTACCGAAAAAGCTGCACAAATATTACCTAGCCGTGGTACCCGTTCATCAGGTTGACGGCACTAGGTATGAACAATTTTTAAAATCTCTTACCATTTGAAATATACAGCCTCCTCTAAATTCGTTAAGCCAGCTACCAAGCGATTCGACGAAACTTGCAAATAATATTATCTTGTCCGTAACAGGCGATTTAAAGGTGTCTAATTCCTGGATAAAAGAAAATGGCGATGCTAATCATCTTTGTTATGACACAGCGTCCTCTCTGTCTTAGTGAACTGTTCTCTATTATTGACCTGATTATGGCTTGGTTTGATGCGCCATAGTTTTACGCCTTGAGCATTAGATACCGATGCCATAGAACTAGTAAATAATACAGCCATTGATATATATATATATATATATATATATATATATATATATATATCGCTAATGCATTCAAAGTCATGGTCTATTGTCGTTATGGCACAGCAACTAACCAACGAAATTCGAAACTAAGCGATATTAAACAATTCCAGAGAATTCAATCTAAAGTCCAGAAAAATATAAAACATCTATCTTTCCATACGATGCAAGACGAAGGCTTTATATAACTCACTGCTAGTACTATTATGCAATAATCTTACTGAGTTATTACTATTACAATCATCATCGAACCACCATTATTAAGTTAACCCTTTGGAGGTGAGGTGGGGTATGACACACTCCATAGCTATTCTACGCTGCGTTTTCTACGGAAAAAGAGGAACTAGGTTGGATTATTTTTGTCTACCTTAGTGAATATGAAATACGGACACTTTAGAACAATTTAGGGTACTTTTGAACGCACATTGTTTTATTTTGTTGCATATTAAATTGAAATTATAATTTTTCTTATACATGCTGATTTTAATTAATTAAAAAAAGTAACGGTTCAGTGCAGAAAAAAATGGATGATAATAGAAGATATTGCAGATATTAGATTTATAGTTTTGCATCAATGCAAAACTGATCCATTATTACGAGTATTATATCACGTGTTCGCAAACGTTACATGTTTCAAGAGCCACGAAGATGACATTGCAGAGGGCCGCTTTGATTTTGTGCGTCAACGCGCTGACCATTTCGATTATGTTTGAAAACAGTTATTTGCTCCAGATAATTACCATTTTAACTGATAATTGGTTAGAGAACTATAGTTTAGCTCACAATAAATGTTATGTAGTTGATATTTTGACTTGCAAGTAAAAATATGTATTGGGGTATGTCATACCCCACCTCACCTGAAACGTTCCAATGCTTCACCTCACTCCCAAAGGGTTAAGTTATTTAATGGCGGAAACTAAAATGAAATTGAAAGCTGTTTGACGATTATAAATCAGACTAGCAGTTTTTACCCGGCGTTCGCCCGGGTTTTCCTCAGCGCCCGTGTATTTGAATTTAACGACATCTTCGTCAACGCCTGTGAATTTGAATTTAACGATGTGAAAATTTTTCGTGTGTCCCTCTGGCGAATTTACGCGCTGGCTTGAAATTTGTTTAATATCAACTCTATGTAATATATACTCCCATGCATTTGCCAGAATTCAATGGCATTGAAACTATGACCACATCGAAACTTAAAATGTCCAAATATCGGAATTTAAAGTAAATTTTGAGTTGAAATATAGTTGGGTTGAGATCTATAGAAATTCAAATGAAAACGTTCGTTAAAAATTTCGTATCGCTAAAGTGTTGCATTGGCGAATCTTTAAGTCCGATGACCTAGAAATTCTCCCGAGGTCCCCACTTCTGATGTTAAATCAACGGTCAACGTGATTGGTTGCGAATCAGAGCGTTGACCAATATGCTACGTGTGACGTAAGATTGCATATTTAATTAGCATGCGTGACGTGGACAAATGGCCTTACTATGGCTATGAGACCGGTATTGAGATATAGCCTCGTTGAAAAGTTGGAAATTTAAAATGGCCATATATCGGCGTTTAAATAAAATTGCGAGCTGAAAATAGTCGCGTTGATCTAGACGTTGCGTAATAATGTTTTGTAAATTTTTTCAAATCGCTAAACCGTTCCGTTTCGGAGCCTTTAGCCGGACAGCGAAACATACATACATACATACATACGGAAGGACATCGTAAACAGACTAAGAATTATAATATAAGATGAATGCGTTTATGTAGGCCTATATCTCTGTATAACGTGATAATACGTCGACATAAAACTTGTACTTTTAAGACGCTGTTATATATACTTGAACTCGTTAGATGGCGACTGTAAAATGATCATTAAGACAGATGGGCGCCTTGCATGGATGCCATACAGTTAAATTCGACTTCTGTTAAACTTGTTATCTTCTGTTACTAAAACATGTAGGCCTATCCTTACGACGGCTTGTCAGCTGGAATTTATAAACACGAATAATGTTATTAATAATTAATCTAACCATAACCACAAATTTTATTGCTTCAATTTGCAAGATAACGTCATACAGGAAAGCAAGATATTTACATGTATAGTCAAACCGAAAGCAAAGCGAGAGAAGCCCTTAATGGTCCGAAGTCCCGCTGTACAGAAAGAGTTTGTGTATAGTACAACTAAACTTTATCTTAACTGGTTAACTGAGACTCAAAAAATTAAAAGCCATAAGTGAGCGTGTGTCATCACCGAGTAATATTACGAACTTCTCCAAAAGTACTTCAAGGCTCTGTCTTAGGACCTACCAATTTCTCCATTACTGGTTCAGACCTGCACCCTGCAGCTGTGACCCTGCTCAACCCCTTAATCTTATGTTCAAATTTGCAGATGACACTTACCTCCTTACTGGATCCTCTCAAGCTCATACTATTCTATCTGAACTGCATTTAATCTCTACATGGGCGTCTGCCAATAACCTTACCTTATAAATAGCTCTAAATGTAAAGAAATGATCATTTTCCGACCTCGACACCAATTTGAACCTCCTCCTCCATTGCCTGGTATTACCCGAGTTAAAACTTTGAAAATACTGGGTGTCATCCTTCAAGATAATTTCAAACTCACAGCCCATATAGACCACCTCACAGCTACTTGCTCCTCCTCTTTTTATGCTATCAGAAAACTCAAAACCCATGGCCTTTCTTCCTCATCCATCCATAATGTAACCAAAGCCACTACCGTTGCTAAACTTCTATATGCCTCCCCATCCTGGTGGGGTCTCACCCTGGCTTCCGATAAAGAACGCCTGGGAAAAACTCCTAAAAAGAGCCAAACGCCTAGGATACCTAGAGCAATCCTTTCCAACTGAACTTGCCAATATAACCGATGCGAAACTCCTTTTCTCCATATTACACAACCCCAAGCATGTACTTCACCAACTCCTACCTCCACTCCGACCCCTCTCCTCTCACCAATTAAGACCTAGAGCACACAACCATACTCTTCCACCCAAGGACAACTCTCAATTTATTCCCAGATCATTATATAAAAATATTTACTAGTTTATTCTAAAATCTTCTGATAAACTTTAATTATCCATTATCACTCATGTTAGCATTTCTGTGTTTTTGTCAGATTGTTTTCCTCAATTAAACGAATATATATATATGTAAGGCAGGTGTGCTTACCAGAGCTAGGTGAGAATTAGGGATAGGTTAACAACAAGTAGCAGTGGAACTTGTTCTTGAATAATAGAAATACAGGGAGAATTCCGTATGGTTAAAGGAAGATTATTACAAGTTCTTGGACCAGCGCTTCTGATTGAGAATTTCCGAGTAGGCTATTCGCTGAAATGGAAATTTCTCTAAAGTTGACAGACGTTCTAGCATTATAAGGACTAAAACGGGATGTTAACCCTAGGGCTACCAAGGTTTTTTGTTACATCGGCTACCCTGGATTTTGTGCTTGGTTTCACTTATCATATCTTGTAATACAGCAATGGATTCAGCATTCATTTCTGTACAAAATGGTATATTTAGTTATACATTATGTGAATGCACCTCGAAATTACATAATTTTTAACAACGGAACCGATAATTAGCGACATCTAAACGTTATGACCACTACAGGCACTACACGGTCATTTGTGATTGTAGATAAAATGTCGTGATTCTCCACTTTATTGTACAAAAGATACATATATAAACAAATTCTTATTTATAAACATTACTAGCATTTCGTATCCAGCTCCGCCCGGGTTTTCCCCAGGAGTAATTTTTAACGGCTGCAAGCAAAGGCTACTTACTTGCTTACTATAATATGCTGACGGGCTTCAAAGTAAATTATGGGTTGAAAATAGTACCGTGCGGGATATCTCTACCTTATAATATTATAGGCATATTATTTGTTACCTGGGCTAACTATAATAGTAGACGAAGCTCGACCGTTCTTCTATTACCTCGTTGAGCTCTGTCTCTTATTCTCGAGTTTTTAGCGTCCCATTAGCGATCGTAATTTTTCGGAGCGGCGTCGTAGTTTTATGACGAACTAGCAGTTTTTACCCGGCGTTCGCCCGGGTTTTCCTCAGCGCCCGTGTATTTGAATTTAACGACATCTTCGTCAGCGCCCGTGTATTTGAATTTAACGATGTGCAAATTTTTCGTGTTATCCCTCTGGCGAATTTACGCGCTGGCTTGAAATTTGTTTAATTGCAACTCTATGTAATATATACTCCCATGCATTTGATGGCATTGAAACTATGACCACATTGAAACTTGAAATGTCCAAATATCGGAATTTAAAGTAAATTTTGAGTTGAAATATAGTTGGGTTGAGATCTATAGAAATTCAAATGAAAACGTTCGTTAAAAATTTCGTATCACTAAAGTGTTGCATTGGCGAATCTTTAAGTCCGATGACCTAGAAATTCTCCCGTGGTCCCCACTTCTGATGTTAAATCAACGGTCAACGTGATTGGTTGCGAATCAGAGCGTTGACCTATATGCTACGTGTGACGTAAGATTGCATATTTAATTAGCATGCGTGACGTGAACGGTACCGGCCCGCTATTCCGGGGTCCGCTATTACGGGGTCCGCTATTCCGGGGTCCGCTATTACGGGGGTCCGCTATTCCGGGGTCCGCTATTACGGGGGTCCACTATTCCGGGGATCCACTATTCCGGGGTCCAATATTCCGGGGGTTCACTATGTATATAATTATATGTACATATGTATATACATTATACATATATGGATATATATATACGTATATATATTTGTACATATACGTATTTATATATATATATATATGTACATGTGTATATAATTTATATGAATATAAGTTTTTGTATATATATTTATATACATATATGTATATTTGCAGCGTATATATATATATATATATGCATTTACCCATATATATGCATTTAATTAATTATATTTAATTATATATATTTTATTATTTTATTTTAAAATAATTATTATTATTATAAAATATAATTTAATAAATTAATTATAATTATTAATATATAATAATTATAATATTAATTAATTATAATAATATTAATTAGTTATTTATCATAATAATATAATTATTAAAATAATATAATATATAATAATAATTAATATCATTAATAAATCTTTTAATTAATTATTTATTATAATTCCTGTTTATAATATTTAATAATAATATATTATATTAATTAATATAATATCAATAAATAATATTTATTAATAATTATTAATATATAATAATTATTATATAATTAATATAATTAATATTATTATAATTATATTATAATTATATAATATATTATTATTAAATTATATATAAAATACTATATACATATATACATATGTATGATATAATTATATTAATAATATATATTAAAATATATTAATATTAATAATATTATATAATTTTATAATAATTAATTATATTATAATAATTAATTATATTATAATTGCTTAATTATAATAATTATTATATAATAATATATATAATAATTATTTTCTAATAATTATATATTATATAAAATTTATTATTATATGTTTATGTGTATATATTTATGTATATAATATATATATAACTATAATTATATTATTATATATAATTAATATTTAAAATATAATTAATTATATTAATATTAATAATATATAATATATAATTAATTTAATTATATTATTATGATATATATTATTAATTATAAATTGAATTATAATATATATAATTATTATGTATATTAATATAATTAATTATATTAATTTAATTATATATTGTATAATTTATATACATAAATATAATTATATAATAATATACAATATATATAATAATTAATATATTAATTATTATATATAATAATATACATTTACATATATAAGTACCTATATATACATATATAGTAAATACATATATACGTATATATATATATATATATAAATACTTACACATACCCATACATAAATATATACACGTATACATATATATGTACATATATACATAGTAAATATATATATATATGTATAATATTGTATATACATATATATATATGCATATATGCATATATATATATATACATATGCACACACATATATATATATGTATAATATATATATATATATTATATACATATACATATATATAAATATAAATACATACATATACAAACTTATATACATATATGTACATATATATATAAATACGTGTATATATAAATATATATACGTATATACATATCCATATATATATATTACATATACATATATGTATATATGTATGTATGTATGAATGTATGTATGAGCACTTGTTATAGCGCCCCTTCAAGATTTCTACTCATATATAGATAGATACATATACATGCATATATATACATATACTGTTCATATACATATTTATGTACATATACATAATTATATGTTTTACCATCGAACCTTTGGGCTATCGAATCTGCGGATTTTCGAACCTTAGGACTATCGACCTGTTCCCCATCTGATTTTATTTGTCTGTTCATTAGTCCGGAATAGCGGACCCCGGAATAGCGGACCCCCGGAATAGTGGACCCCGGAATAGTGGACCCCCGTAATAGCGGCCCCCGGAATAGCGGCCCCGAACCACGTGAACAAATGGCCTTACTATCATGGCCATGGTGTAAGAGACCGGTATTGAGATATAGCCTCGTCGAAAAGTTGGAAATTTAAAATGGCCATATATCGGCGTTGAAATAAAATTGCGAGCTGAAAATAGTCGCGTTGACCTAGACGTTGCGTAATAATGTTTTGTAAATTTTTTCAAATCGCTAAAGCGTTCCGTTTCGGAGCCTTTAGCGAGACGGACAACCATACGGAAGGACAGAAAAAAGAGACTTTGGATTATATATATAGATACACCGAATTTGCATATTTAGACCCGCGTGACGTAAGACAAATGGCCACCGTTATTGATATTACCTCGTTGAATTTGAACATTTTGAAACTTTAAAAAATTGCCAATAAATCGGCATTTTAAGGTAATTGTGAGTTGAGAATAGTACCGTTGACCTACAAATTCTTATAAGAAGGTTCTGTAATTTGTTTCTTATCGCTAGAGCGTTCCGTTCGCGAGTTTTTGTTGGGACACCAAGAAAGACAAACTTTCAGACTTATAGTAGGCCTATAGATATGAGCGTCTGTTTTTAAAATGTTAATTGGAAATTTTTCGCTGCTGCTATAGAGACGCTATGCCTTCTCTCACGCAAACACATAGCCTATTGCTCTCGGTCAATTGACACTGTGAATGTTGCTGTCAATGCTGTGTCCCGCAGCCGAACAGAACTGATAGATCGGAATTTTCTCCTTTTTCGGTCAAAGACTTTGAAACTCGCTACCCAGTTCAGTTCTTCTGTGTATTCTATGATGTGATTCAGAGCTAGACTAAGAATCATCTCTTTAACTTGTTTACAAACCACATCCTGCATTCTGGTTTCTCCCATCTATCGGACTTCGACCTGTCTTCTATAGAGGAATTCGATTTTTTAGATCGATTTCATTTGATTTTCACCCGATTTAATTTCAACATCGATTGATGTCTCGACATCATAATATCGTCGCTATAGAAGACATTGGATAAAATATTACATCAGATTGTATAAAAGTGTTCCGGATCTTGGTCTGGTTAGTTGGGCTCAGAGAAACCTAGCAACTCAAGCTGTCAGTTTACAAACAAACGGAGGGCTTCAGGTCTAAAATTGCTGAGCGTGTAGCTAGGCAATGTTTTACCCATAGGTCACAAGTCAAGTTGCCCAGTATTTGAAAAAAATTCAGATCATTGTGTTGGCTGAAACCCTCTGCAACCCCAATCACATAGCCTACTCACCAACATTGCGTAAAGAATCAAATAGGGCCTACTAATATAAATTTTCAAACGATTTGCTTCATGCAATCACTTAGGGTTACAGATACTTCCCAAACCCCAAACCCACTTTGAAGCTTGACTTGTAGGTCAAACGTCAACCACACAGTCTCTTTCAAACTGTCGAAGAGATCCATTAGCAATCAACGCCTCATCATTTCGGACCTCTAAAATGGCAACGGCCAAAGTGCGTTCTAATATTCAATTAGCCAAATACAATACAATGCATCGTCTGCGATAGATGGAACCTCGGACGGCTGGAGGAAGTTAAAAAAACTTTACCGCCTGTCATTCCGTGATAGGTTGTTGCTTAGCTGCAGCTGTGTTTGTTTCGCATTAAAGAAGACAGGTCGAAGTCTGATAGATGGGAGAAACCAGAATGCAGGATGTGGTTTGTAAACAAGTTAAAGAGATGATTCTTAGTTTAGCTCTGAATCACATCATAGAATACACAGAAGAACTGAACTGGGTAGCGAGTTTCAAAGTCTTTGACCGAAAAAGGAGAAAATTCCGATCTATCAGTTCTGTTCGGCTGCGGGACTCAGCATTGACAGCAACATTCACAGTGTCAATTGACCGAGAGCAATAGGCTATGTGTTTGCGTGAGAGAAGGCATGCAACACAGATAGTTAAACCAATCAATCATTCAATCAAAATTTATATAGCGCCTCTTCAAAATCCCTACTCAGAGGCGACGGTAGTACTTTATGAACTATACGACTGCTTTTGAAAGCGGAAATCCGAATTTATTCTTCTAGGCACAAGATTACAACTCCGAGAAAAGTGACCGGTTCATTGGTCCGTTCAGAAGTTTAGTTCTTTTCCGTGATATTAGCTTGCAGTGTTTATTTAACCGGTGTAATGAATGCAATATGGGGGTAAGATGCTGGTTATTTGTGGTTTGTGCAATGACTCAGATAAGAAAGTTCTGTGCAATTTGCAGTTTGTGCAGATCTCTCTCAGTGAAACCGATGATGCATTGATGCTTAGACCAGTTGAATTTGCCTAAAAGAAGAAATCGGTGTTCAGAAGGGTTTATTACTGCAGAGCCATATTAGATTAAACGTCGTCAAAAACAGAAGCAATCGGTTAGAGAGCAGGAATCTGCATTTTGTGAGTGTAATGCAATCTGAAACTTAGACAATGAGACCGATAGAGAGACCGGGTGAGAGATCTTCTAAGACATTGGAGTCTGACAGTTAAATTTCGAATCTGAAGCGAAAGTCTCCAAGTGATACAGCGATACAGACAGTTTTAGCCGAATAATCTGACGAAAACTTTGTGCAATGGGTTCAGGAAGAATTCGGCTACGATACTCATTGAAAAATCTGCTACAATTCCCGCCGTCTTCTACGAGGTTTGGCAACTGCTCCTTCTCTGTCGGTGGACACTCTGAATGGAATTATTGTCTTCCTGACCTTGTGAACAATGCACTTCCGTATCTCTGGAGGCATTTCAATCACAACCGAGGACCTATTATAAA
>JACEVL010000153.1:555000-560000 GCA_020284085.1 Aporrectodea caliginosa | reverse complement strand
GCTAATTGAAAATAATAAAAATATTACAGTGTTGTTGTTTACCGATTTTAATTTAATATTCTTGATGTTTTGAATACCGGTTTTCAAATCAACATAAATTCTTAAATTTGTTACAAAACAGCGATGTCTTCAAGAGTGACGCGGATGGTCGGCTGTGGAATATTTCTTATTTGCATGACAGCAGTTGTACATCGTTGCACCTCACACATTGACTTTGCTCGGTTAGGAAATGTTATCCGTCTTAGAGCTTCAGAAGAAACACTCAAAAGCAACAGAAAGAAGCTGTCGGGCTTACAAGTACTCATACCAGCGCAGTTTGACAATCAGTCTGACTTTAACTGCGTCAATGCGATACTCGGAAATCTCAGCTTCCCGATGTGTATCTACAATCCAAGGAACGACGTTTACGTATCAAAATTGGTAACTGCTGGTAAATACTTTGAGCAGGATCTAGTTCAGAAGATGCTCAATTTCTTTCGCATGAACCCCAACGTTTCATTTGTTGATCTTGGTGCAAACCTTGGAACATATTCGCTGCCAATTGCACATTCCGGTATTCATGTTGTCTCAGTTGAACCTAACAAGGACACTGTGCGACGATTGGCCAAGTCCGTTCATCTCGGACGAATAGAAAATAATGTCGATATCTTTCACTATGCTCTTTCCAATGAGGAATCGACCACTTTTCTGAAGTTTGACGCAGTTAATCGAGGACATACATTCATGGTAAGTAACGTAACCTGCCCTGGATGTCTGTCGGTTAAAGTTACTGTACTCAACAAACTAATACCATTTATAAGACACAAGAAAGTTTTCATCAAAATCGATACACAGGAGGCCGAAATCATTATTTTTCAGAGGAAAAGCGCTGCAAAGTTCTTCGACGAAATCGATGTTGTGATGATACAGGTGGAATGGGTTCTCTATCCTCAGCGCTACGGAAAAACGGAAGAAGGAAGGCGAAGGGTTGATCGCTTTCTTGAATTTTTCTATCAACGAGGTTACGATGTCTATGATCCAAGAACGGAAAAGAAATTAGACGACAACTGGAATATTTGGACTTATGACGTTCTATTCAAGAAAAAAGATTTACCAAAGAATCAATTGTTTCTTATATGAATCGTGTAGACAGATTGTTCGAATATAAATACGTGGACATTTGGACTTGTCACTTGGAACTACAAAAGCATTGGAATTATGTCGCACAGACAGTGAGACCTTTCTTCCGTCCAATTTGCGTCCATAGTTGGTAACCACCGACGCAGTGCTATGCATCGATGGTTCCAGTGAACGTGTGGGCAGATGAGATTCTCAATCACCAAGATGCCTGTAGTATGAAGTTTTAGATTACGACAAGATCTTTAGCATTCCATGAACGGTAGGCATATGTGTATAATACAGTGTATTATGATATCTGCACGGTCATTTGAATAGACAACACCGTTGTATATTATGATGTTGGGTTTTTTGCAGCAATTTCACATTTATTTAATAAAAGGTTCACTTTATTTGCAAATGATTTAATAACACTTTGTATAAAAAGAAAACCTGTCATGCATTGCTACAGAAGACACTTTACTGTTTAACTGAGCGTTTTAGTCTGCGCCAACCGAATTGACAAAATGACATTCCGTATTTAAGAAAGTCCATGATTGATTATTATAATAGAAGACACTTTTAACTGTTTAACTAAAAGTTTTTGTCAGCGTAGACCACATCAACTGTTCCTTAAGAGCAAAGAACTAGTCAGACATGATTCAATGTGTTTCATCGTTAGCATTTATTTCTTAAAGGAAGACAATTATTATACGCTAACAGTAATCGCACTGATAATATTATTGCCATGTGTTGGCTAGATTGGTTCGATACCGATATATATATATATATATATATATATATATATATATATATATATCAATTTATATAGCGCCTCTTCAAGGGTTCTACTCAGAGGCGCTCCAATATATATATCCCTGAGACAAGATTGAGCACAGCCTACAATACAGTTATGCAAAAGCAATAAGACTTCTGTAGCGAATCATGTTTCTGCTGCGATTCGTTAGAGCGCGCTAATTTTCTCTTAGGCCTACTGCGAGAAAAAATTCTTGCTGTGGTTGGCTGTATGCATACAGTTTGACTCCATGCAATCGATCCTTTTCCTGGATTTCTATTGGTTAAGATAATCGCGAGCTGGGTTCTTATTGGCCAGAAAAGAGGCGCGTAAAGTTGCCGCCATAATCTGCTATATAAGCAAGACCGATATGCTGACCAAAAGACGCCAATCATCGTCGATTTGACGGCGTCGTTAAATAAACGATATTAAGCTGACCGAAAGAGCGCTAAGAACGACCAGGTACATGTAGTTGCTTTTCTAAACGGTGTGGAAGGGGAAACTGATAAGTAAATACCAAAGTTCGACCGTACGTTACAGCAGAAAATAGCGTACGCGTACGGTACGTAATTTACTAAAAATAATAGCGTACGCGTACGGTACGTTCGTATTCCGTACGTATGAGCAGCCTTTAATATTAGTTGCTTCTCGTGACGTCACATTTTGTCTCCTCATTTTCTCGTCGTTTTTTTCTCGTCGTTATTACGTCACTTTACAGTTCTTATTTGTAGTTCCGTTTCAGCGAAGAGGTAAATTATTATTTTGTTTTTATTTTGTATAATTTTCCATTCTTTAATTTGTAATTTTGTTATTCCTTGTTAATTCTATAATAAAAATATATAAAAATTAGCGTACGCTATTTATTAATTTAGCCAAAAAATAGCGTACGCGTACGGTACGCATTTCAGCAGAAAAAATAGCGTACGTTCCGTACGTACGGTCGAACTTTGGTAAATACTGTCTGGGTGGAAGTCAAACCCAGGTGTGCGACAACGCACAGTGTTATCAGTGGAAGCCGTGGACAGAGAACTTGGCCTGGAACAAGTCGTCCATTTCGATTTATCAGCAGCTAGTGATTTATTTGAAGAACCTAGAGAAACGGACTTGTCTGCAGCAGCGCGATTGCACGCTAAAGGGCGCGCAGGTCGCGACACACTTCAAAGACTATTCGTTCTTGAATTCAAATCCTGTGCAGTTTATATTAATCCTGACATAAATCTATAGCTAAACCTAGGCATAGCTTACCACTAATCAGCTAAACCAGGGTAAACAGAGCCACGAATAAAAAAGACGATCAAGAGGCTCACATGATCCTAAACGCAAACATTAGTTAGCGTGCAAACTGCAACTTCAGATGTAGCACTACGTGAATGAGCAAAAGCTAAACCTTCGAGAGGAAGTATGAGAAAATTTGACTTCATCTGATCTGACTTTGCAGTTGTTAGAGCAGAATGTTAAATGAAAAGCCCTTAATTTCACGATGGCGAATTTCATGCTCTGGCCAAGGTTCCAGTTAACTTATAAGGAACTCTGATAAACTGTTTTCAAATGAGTAGATGATGTTTGTTGAATTTCGACTGCATTTAGTGACATCGAATGTGATACGGTGTGTGAGCTAACTGTCTAGAACTAGATCAAGGTCGACAATAAATAACTGAACTACCTGCACGAGGCTCTCAGACCGTAGAGACATAACGTCGTGATTGATGAAGCTTCGTTTTCTGAATGCTAAGGATCGTCGTTGGTTTCCCTAAAGGCCTAAAAGGAACCACGCCTCTTGCTATTTAATCACGATGAGATGTCAATTTATTATATTGGCTTATCGGCAGACGATTTGAAAATCTACTTCTTGGTATTGTTCCACGTCTCTTGACGACCGGGATATTCTGAACTCAGACTAATAATAATATTTTCGTTTATTGAAACAATCCGGTTGACAAACGGCCACCGGTTACAGTGTAGAATTATGCAATTGAAACAATTCACAAGAACACAAATGACAGAAGACATGAATCTTAACTACTAACAGAACAGACAGCTTGCAATACACGGCGCTAATAGCAACCTACAAAGTTTGTCCGCCCTACGGGACTCGAACTCGGTACCTCTCGCTCTCTATGCCAGTGTGTTATGCAATGCGCCCCGGGCGGCATTTCAGACGATCGTCATTGACGTCGTTATAAAGACACGAATGTTTTACGACAAAACTGAAACTGATTAAAACATAGGGCATATTGAAGGTACCGGTACATCATGAGCAAGACGCGATTGACAAATTCGTCAATGCTGTCCATTTAAAGAGAGACAACTGAAATAATTAGTTTCGACGATTTCTGCAATGATTTTGCAGCCATTAAAGCTCAAGAAAGATTACGCATAATGGCATAATGATAATACCGTAATTATCACATAATAATGATGTATGTATGTATGTATGTATTTCCGTTTATAAACGGTCTTCGATGCAATAAAATTTTGTTAAACTCTGGAACACCTGGATAACTGGATGTGATGATGACAACGACTGTAATGGTGATGATGATGACGATAAATGATGACGAGTTATGGTCATGATAAACCGCCGCTGCTGCTGCTGATGATGATGATGGTGGTTGTGGTGATGACGATGATGACGACGACGACGATGCTGATGATTCATTGCCAATATGTTCGAACGGTTTATAGGTCTATCTATTTGTATGGATTTCTGGTTATTTACTTCAAAGCATCTCTTTCTAAAGGTTACGACATATTGTGGCCTATACAATGTAGATTAGGATTTCAGGTTCTGACTTGTATTAACAATTCCACTTGGAATGGGCTGTCGCTTACGTTACGCTTGCTGCCCCGGAATGATTTGCCTGCTTTCTACCAACTGTTAAAGTCCTTTCTGTTTGGCCGTGGCTGGGCTTGGAGCGCCTCTGAGTAGGTTTCTTGAAGAGGCGCTATATAAATATCCGGAATGAATGAATGAAAGTATCTTTTGGAGTGGAATATGACAGCAGAATGTCCATAAATGTTTTGTCAAGACTTTACGAGCAGTACTGCTGTTTGGTTATTTGGTGAGAAAGCACTTGAGGTGCTTACATATTATATATTATTTGTACAT
>JACEVL010000153.1:465000-550000 GCA_020284085.1 Aporrectodea caliginosa | reverse complement strand
AATCGGAGTTTCACGCCGAAGCGTGTGAGCAATTGCAGTGAAGGACTTGCCCAGGGTCACTACGCGTCAGCTCGAGGTGGATTCGAACCCGCAACCCTCCAGCTGCAAGGCACCGAACATACCCCCTTGAGGTGGATTCGAACATGATACCCCTAAACCACCGCGCCCCACAAATATAGTATAGTTAAGTATATGAGAGACACGGTAGCCGATTGGTTAGAGCGGTTGCCTTGTATCGCGGAGAGTATGGGTTCGATTCTCATCTCCACTGAGACGGTTACTCTGTGGTGACCGTGAGCAGGTCCTTCACTCTCAGTTGCTCAGCGATATCGATTAATAATAATTTACAACCATCAACAACAGCAATAATAATAATTATTGTCATTATTACTTAACAATAGTAGTAGTTGTAGTAGTGGTGGTGGCGGTGGTGGTGGTAGTAGTAGTAATGGTTGTTGTATAGGCCTATGTATGTATGTATGAGCACTTGTTATAGCGCCCCTTCAAGATTTCTACTCAGAGGCGCTCCCGACTACAGCGCTGCGGACACTGAATCGGAGCGCATGAGCAATTGCAGTGAAGGACTTGCTCAGGGTCCCTACGCGGTGGCTTGAGGTGGATTCGAACCCGCAACCCTCCGACTGCAAGGCACCGAACATACCCATACACCACCGCGCCCCACAATAGTATAGTAGTAACAGTATCAGTAGTAGTATTAGATGTAGTTATTGCAGCAGCAGCAGCAGTAGTAGTAGTAGGAGGAGGAGGAGGAGGAGGAGGGAGGGAGGAGGAGGAGGAGGAGGAGGAGGAGGGAGGAGGAGGAGAGGAGGAGGAAGAGAGGAAGAGGAGGAGAAGGCCTATGGAGTATATTCTCGAGTTGTCCATGACTGGGCAGTACATAGTTCGATGGGTATTGCTCTTGACAGACAGTTCAATGCAAGCGAAAGCATGATTTGATTGCATAGTCGCTATTGAGAGCGCGGAATCCTCAGATCTCCACAGTTCTCGACGTTTCCTGTTCATCTTTTTAAGTGCCTCTCGAAAGAGACTCCATCCACATGTAGTCAGTGGAATTGGAGAGACGCCTGTTTACA
The DNA here is from genome assembly GCA_020284085.1 of Aporrectodea caliginosa. Classification (NCBI taxonomy): domain Eukaryota; kingdom Metazoa; phylum Annelida; class Clitellata; order Crassiclitellata; family Lumbricidae; genus Aporrectodea; species Aporrectodea caliginosa. The sequence continues at coordinate 548,906 of JACEVL010000153.1, read as the reverse complement.
TTGGGGGAACTCAGACGAACCGATGTTTCAGACGAGAGCCAGGTCAAGTGCAGATGGACATCGTCAGCAGAATACTGATTAAACACTTCTTCACGATCAATATCTTCGTACTACATGAAATCTGTTTCTGGAAACACGCATTCGACTGTGGTCGTGGTGATGGTTGTGATGCTTGTGGCGGTAGTGGTGGTAGTGGCGGCGGCGGCGGTGGTGGTGGTGGTAATGGTGACCGTTACGTGGATAAGTAATAAATAGCTATAATTGCTGTGGTGGTGGATGGTGGTGGTGGTGATGACGGTGGTGGTGGTGATGACGGTGGTGGTGGTGGTGGTGATGACGGTGGTGGTGGTGGTGGTGATGACGGTGGTGGCGGCGGTGATGGTGACGACGGTGGTGGTGGTGGAGGTGGTGGTGGTGGTGATGACGGTGGTGGCGGCGGTGGTGGTGATGACGGTAGTGGTGGTGGTGGTGATAACGGTGGTGGTGGTGGTGGTGGTGGTGGTGATGACGGTGGTGGCGTTGGTGGTGGTGGTTAATAATCATAATGCACGCGAGTATTTTTCGTCTGTTTCGGCGAAGATTAACGCTCAGAGAAGGTCTTGCTTGCAGTAGATTGTACGGACGAATTTAACTATAGGCTACTTCTTGCTAAGCGTGTGGCGCTGCACTTCAAAATTTAAGATTAATTCATTTCATTCATTTAATTCATTAAAGATATTTATATAGCAACCCTACGGATGGTAGTTATAAGAAGGCATCATGCTAGTTACTGTAAACGTCGCTTTGTCTTGACGCCCTCCAGTCTAATCCAAACGAATCCTATTTAATTCAATCCACTCTAATCAATTTATTCCAATCCTATCCTACATAATAATTATATCCGACCTATCTAATCCATTCCAATCAAATCCTTCTTAACTTCAACTAATCCATTCGAATGTTATTCCATTTACTATCATTTAATTTAGTTTAATTCTAGGTAACGGTGGACTTAGGTTGAAACACATCCAGTTTCTTAAAAGGGGACATTGTAACCGATTGTTTAACGCTGTCGTTAGATACCTTTAACTTGTGTATGTCAATGATATATAAATTTGCGCCACCGTAGCCAACTAATATCATGAATTGGCTTGCTAACGCGCATCTAAACAGTAATCAACTGATGCTATAATTAATAATTAATAATATAATAGAACAGAAATCTCTGTGCGTGCGTGCGTCTCAAGCCTGTAACGCTGTTTTCGACAATATGGCTTACGTTATTCCACGGCATCGCAATGACCAAATATAGACGTTGTCATAGCAACGCGAGATAATGCAACACGACATGATTGTGGGTCCTTCTGCATTTCTATAAGGGAATGGGGAGGGGTAGTTGCGGGTCTGCCACGCACGATCGCCGCGAGAGATGTGGGGGAGGGAGGGACGGGCGTTGAAGGGAAGGAAGGAGGTACGGACGGCCGGGACGGACGGCAGATAAGTACGGGGAGGGAGGTAGGGAGGGAGGGAGGGATGGAGAGGGAGAAGACTTATGTCAATCATAGCACGAGAAGACGCATCTCCTGACATTTTAAAATTGTTTGTAACCGTCTTAGGACGGGCAAACATCTAGTTATATAATAATATGCATGGGGCTCGATGACCGAATATTTTTAAAGTGAATGAATGGTCGACGGCAATGACCCTGTAGCCATAAGATGTTCAACCCTGAAAACTGCGATTGGTTAGAGAGCTGGCTTAGTCAAGAAAATGTCATAAAAGCCATGCGATAGAAATTGATTGATCGATATAAACCTCCGACCTTGCTGCGACAAAAGCTTCATTGTTAAAAAAGCATTGACTCTCGCCATGGCCTTCTAATTTCACCAGAAACACGAACAACCCGTATCCATCATCGTATTCAAATACCAGTCACCGTTGCCAGCCATTTACGACGGTTTCGCCCTACACAAGATATACTGTATATACACCGTGCTTCGGAAAGTAAGGACACGAAGGGAAATAAAATTGTTAAATCGATTATCGTGTTCAAGATGGCCGTCGTTTGCGGAAGTGACCTCTAAATGTCGGTACATTTCACCTGCGTATCTGAACATTTATCTAGTGCCTTTATTTGTTTGTTTGCCTTTGTAATTGTTATTTATTCCTCATTCATTTATTTTTTCCCTTATTTTTCAATTTATTTATTTCGATCTTTGTTTTTCAACTTATTTATTCATTGATCAGCGGGTATGGCACGTGAACGCAAACGCCGTTTCCATTTTCTATCGTCGATGGCGCTACAATCTCTGACCGAATCAACGCCAATTTTCTCTCTGATTTTCTGCGCATAACAGGAAACAGGAAAACATGACGTCAACCGCGGAATTACAAATCCTAATCTTGCTTCGAAGATCTTCCGGATTGTTCCATTCCATTTCCAGTTCAACGAACGGAAGATCCCTCTGTCTGTCTATTTTGTTGATCTATTATCTCAGCTCTCCGCTGACATCCGTCTCATCCCAATCGATGGCAGATAAGATCGTAAGGGAAATGTCTGGAGCAGATTGGAAACGTCACTGGGTGCAGAAGGGAATGACGACCAAAGTCGTGGGCATTATGATAACGGCGCTATAGAAGTTTGTTTTTAGATTGGTTTAGATAACAGAAAAGGGCGATGGAGAGGTTTCGATATTTTGTACTTGCAAGTCGCAATATCAACTATATAACATTAATTGTGAACTAAACTGTAGTTTTGTCACCAGTTATCAGCTAAACTGGTGATTATCGGAAACAAATAATTGTTTTCAATCAAAATTTAATTGGCCAGCGCTGTGGCGCTCATAATCAAAGTGGCCGTCTGCAATGGCATTTTCGTGGCCCTTGAAACATGTGAACGTTTGCGAAAACGTGACATAATACCCGTAATACCCGTCATAATGCATCAATTTTGCATCGATGCAAAACTATATATCTTATATCTGCAATATCTTCCATTATCGCCCAATTTGTTTTGCACTGAGCCGTTACCTTTTTAATTCATTAAAATGAACATGTGTAAAAAATTATATTTTCACTTGAATATGTAACAAAATAAAAAAAAATGCGTTCAAAAGTACCTTAAATTGTCCTAAAGTGTACGTAATTGTAATTGTAATTGTAATTGTAATTGTAATTGTAATTGTAATTGAACATTTGTATAGCGCCACTCAGAGATTCAGAGGCGCTCCCGACCCAGGCTCTAACAATAAGATAGTCTTCAGAGGTTTCCGAAACAGAGGAAGAGAAAGGCTGAGGCACATTCACTAAGGTAGACAAAACAATCCCAGCTGGTTCAACTTTTTCCGTAGAAAACGCAGCGTAGAATAGCTATGCAGTGAAGGGTTAACCCTTTGGAGGTGAGGTGGGGTATGACAAACTCCATAGCTATTCTACGCTGCTTTTTCTACGGAAAACGTAGAACCAGCTTGGATTATCTTTGTCTACCTTAGTGAATGTGAAATACGGACACTTTAGGACACTTTCAGGTACTTTTGGACGCCATTTTTTATATTTCTTGCATATTAAAGTGAAATTATAATTTTCGTATACATATTGATTTTAATGAATTAAAAAAAGTAACGGCACAGTGCCGAAAAAAAATTGTGCGATTATAAGATATTACTGCATACAGTGTTGCATCGATGCAAAATTGATCCATTATTACGGGTATTATGTCACGTGTTCTCAAATGTTACATGTTTCGAGGGCCAGGAAGATGCCATTGCAAAGGGCCCTTTGATTTTGAGCGTCACCACGGTGGCCATATCAATATTATTATGATTGAAAACTGTTATTTGTTCCTGAAAATCACCAGTTTAGCCGATAATTGGTTACATAACTATAGTTTAGCTCACAATTTATGTTATGTAGTTGATATTGCGACTTGCAAGTAATTATATGTATTGGGGTATGTCAGACCCAACCTCCCCTCAAACGTTACAATGCTTCACCTCACCTCCAAAGGGTTAATACAGCTTATAAGTTCAGTTAAAATAAAAATAACCTTTGGAATCTTATAGGTTGAAATGAATATAGAAATTGACCGAGTATATTTATATATAGCGTCGTGTGATTCCATTTTTAAGGTGTCCAAAAATGTCGCACTTACAAGCATGGACTCTATTTCACTCACGTCTAGTGGATTGTTATTTAGGGCAAGTTTTTTTTATCTGATTAGATTGGTAGTTTAGAGATAAGGTTACGAGGACGCTATGTACTCGGCAGCGGAAGACGCTTGGAGTGTCTGCTACTACCACGTTCTTTGAGTTATAATTTGGTTACATTAAAGGTCACGCGTTTAATTAAGCGCGACGTCAACTTAGACACCTTAGAAATAATTTCAACGACTCTATATATTCGACGAGGTCGTTGCAATACCATTTTACTCGTTTGGAAAGATTTATTATTACTCGGTAACTGAGTACGCCGTGAAAACGGTTATTAACTGTACAATTTAACACTGCCCAAAATAATTGCACAGCTCTTTAAGTGTGATAGTCGGCCTATAAGAATAAGCAGAAAGGCGGACAAAACCGTTTGTATCGAAGCCATTCTCATTAGTTTCACGCAGTAAATTTTCTATGTTAACCGAACTGATAATGTGAATTACGTCAAAATAATTTCTGTCGACGTCAACGGTCTCTGTTGTCATAAGACGTCGTTAAACTCTGATTCAACGCTAAAACTGTTCAAATTAATTTCTCATGACTGCTGAATTATGCCATAGGCATAGGAACGTTGAGAACAGTTCAGGGGAGGACGCAGATTCGGTTTGGGCCTGGTTTTTTCCATTTTTCCTTTTTTGGGATTTTTTGGGTTCCCCAAACAATTGGGGGGGAAAACCGGTCGGGTTTTTTTTGGGTGACCATAAAGTTACGTGAACTTCGATTCCGGGCCGTAGTAAACGCCTTTGGGGAAAAACCCATCCGAAATCCCGGGGGTTTGGGGTAATTTAGCTTTAAAATTTTTTAAAAAAAGGGTTATTTTTACTTACTTTTTTTAAATACAAAATGTAAAAAAATTTAAAAAAAATTTCTTTTTATTTTTTGATAAAATGATTGTTTTATTTAGGTTAAAAGCATGGGCTTAAATATTGACTTTGGGAAAATTTTTCCAATCAGGATTTTGGGTTGGTTTGTAATAAAGGTTCAATTTTTGCTATAATGCAATTTTTTTTTAGTTTTAGTTTTGTCTTTGGGACAAAAATCTAGGAAAATGTGGTTTTACAGGTTCAACCCGTTAAAGGCTTATTAAGATCTCGCCTGGGAAGAGGCGCTGAAAGATCTCGCCTGTGAAGAGGCGCTGGATGATCTCGCCTTTCTTAAGGGCACTGACAGACCTCGCCTTCTTAAGGCACTGAAATTGCGTAATTTTTGGGATACCTTGGTTACGCCACTGGACAGCATCAGTTCTAATCGCACTCACTAATTAACTACATTCAAACTAAACCAATGATTATTATAGAACTAAACCAATGATTATTATAGAACTAAACCAATGATTATTATAGAGTCGTGTATAAAGAATTTAAAGGTGTCTAAGCAGATTTCAAAGTGCGCTGCGTTTTAAAGCTAGGTTCGACATTTGGAAAGCAGTAATTTTTTTAGCAGGTAATCTTAAACAAACTTTATGGATGCAAGAATCTTTCACGCAAATAATTATATCAAAATTATTTTGCTATCTTTACAACAGAGAATATAGAAATATGCTCAAATGTCCATTGCTTCGGTTGAAATGTTTTGAGTAGTTCCCAGCGTTCATATGGCATAATGCAACCTAAATGAAGTGGTAAAACCCACGATTGATTGGTTGCTCAGTTAATGCTTAATGACGCTGTGCAGTGGCGTAACCAAGGTATCCCAAAAATTACGCAATTTGGAGGTCTGTCAGTGCCTTAAGAAAGGCGACATCATCCAGCGCCTCTTTTCAGCGCCTCTTCAGGCGAGATCTTTCAGCGCCTCTTCCCAGGCGAGATCTTTTAGCGCCTCTTCACAGGCGAGATCCATTGGCGCCTCTTCCCAGGCGAGATCTTTTAGCGCCTCTTCACAGGCGAGATCATTCAACGCCTCTTCACAGGCGAATTTTTCAGCGCCTCTTCACAGGCGAGATATCTTTTAGCGCCTCTTCACAGGCGAGATCATTCAGCGCCTCTTCACAGGCGAATTCTTTCAGCGCCTCTTCACAGGCGAGAACTTTCAGTGCCTCTTCACTGACGAGATCTTTCAGCGCCTCTTCACAGGCGACCTCATCCAGCACCTCTTCACAGGCAAGATCTTTCAGGCCTCTTCACAGGCGAGGCCTGTCAGTGCCTTAAGTAAGGCGACATCATCCAGCACCTCTTCACAGGCGAGATCTTTCAGCGCCTCTTCACTGACGAGATCTTTCTGCGCCTCTTCACAGGCGACATCATCCAGCACCTCTTAACAGGCAAGATCTTTCAGGCCTCTTCACAGGCGAGGTCTGTCAGTGCCTTAAGTAAGGCGACATCATCCAGCACCTCTTCACAGGCAAGATCTTTCAGGCCTCTTCACAGGCGCTGAAAGATCTCGCCGCTTCACAGGCGAGGTCTGTCAGTGCCTTAAGCAAGGCGACATCATCCAGAGCCTCTTCACAGACGAGATCTTTTAGCGTCTCTCCACAGGCGAGATCTTTCAGCGTCTCTTCACAGACGAGATCTTTCAGCGCCTCTTCACTGACGAGATCTTTCAGCGCCTCTTCACAGGCAAGGTCTGTCAGTGCCTTAAGAAAGGCGACATCATCCAGCACCTCTTCACAGGCAAGATCTTTCAGGCCTCTTAACAGGCGAGGTGTGTCAGTGCCTTAAGTAAGGCGACATCATCCAGCGCCTCTTCACAGACGAGATCTTTCAGCACCTCTTCACAGACGAGATCTTTCAGCGCCTCTTCACAGGCGAGATCTTTCAGCGCCTCTTCACAGGCGAGATCTTTCAGCGCCTCTTCACAGGCGAGATCCTTCAGCGCCTCTTCACAGGCGAGGTCTGTCAGTGCCTTTAAGAAAGGCGATATCATCCAGCACCTCTTCACAGGCAAGATCTTTCAGGCCTCTTCACAGGCGAGGTGTGTCAGTGCCTTAAGTAAGGCGACATCATCCAGCGCCTCTGCACAGACGAGATCTTTCAGCACCTCTTCACAGGCGAGATCTTTTAGCGCCTCTTCACAGGCGAGATCTTTCAGCGCCTCTTCACAGGCGAGATCCTTCAGCGCTTCTTCACAGGCGAGACCTTTCAGCGCCTCTTCACAGGCGAGGTCTTTTAGCGCCTCTTCACAGGCGAGATCTTTCAGCGCCTCTTCACAGGCGAGATCTTTCAGCACCTCTTCACAGGCGAGATCTTTTAGCGCCTCTTCACAGGCGAGATCTTTCAGCGCCTCTTCACAGGCGAGATCCTTCAGCGCCTCTCCACAGGCGAGATCCTTCAGCGCCTCTTCACAGGCGAGGTCTGTCAGTGCCTTAAGAAAGGCGATATCATCCAGCACCTCTTCACAGGCAAGATCTTTCAGGCCTCTTCACAGGCGAGGTCTGTCAGTGCCTTAAGTAAGGCGACATCATCCAGCGCCTCTTCACAGGAAAGATCTTTCAGACCTCTTCACAGGCGAGGTCTGTCAGTGCCTTAAGTAAGGCGTCATCATCCAGGCCTCTTCCCAGGCGAGATCTTTCAGCGCCTCTTCCCAGGCGAGATCTTTCAGGCCTCTTCACAGGCGAGATCTTTCAGCGTCTCTTCACAGGCGACATCATCCAGCGCCTCTTCACAGGCGAGGTCTGTCAGTGCCTTAAGTAAGGCGACATCATCCAGCTCCTCTTCACAGATGAGATCTTTCTTCGCCTCTTCAAAGGACGAAACATGATCTCTCATTTATCTAGCAGAAACGCAGCCAAAATTCGCAAATTATAGCAAAAAATCGCATATCTGCTATCTTCAGACCCAAGGACCTATTACCCTACCACAAGAAAGCTGTGCGGACAATGAGTCAATGACGATGACGTCATCAACAATCAGACGGGCGGAAATACTGTCTATACGATTATTATTATCGCATCGCTCACTCTGCTTTATAAACTCGTTAATAATAACAATAACAATATTATTATTACTAATAATTAATAAAAAAATAGTAATATTATTATTTTTATTATTATTTTTATTATTAATATCATTATTAGTATTAATAATGGCAATAGTTAAGTAAGTAAGTAAGCATATTCTTTACTAAGCCGGTTGCAGGAGAGCTGGCCACGCAGGTATACCGCTCATTTTGAATCAACGGACTTGTGTACAGTACTGGGCTTTGCGTGGACCAGATGACATTAGCTTACGATGATTTAAACTAGTGTCGGTCTGTGATCAAAATTGCAGAAGTGTCACGAAATTTGCAGAGTCTTTCACTAGGCCTACTTTTATGTCCGCGAAGGGAAATGTTTTGCTGACCGTATACAATAACAAAGTCTGCACAATAGAAATTCAACGAATAATAGTAATCTAGAATGTCAAAAAGTAATCTAAATGGTTAAAAAATGTTGAGAGCGGTTAAAATCTTTACGCAGTTGCGTAATTGCGTAATGCTAGTTACGCGCATGACGCTGTGTCATAATAAAGCTGTTTAAGATTTACTATGATTGATTTTTCTGTTACGCGCCTTTGTGCTAGATTCCAATTTTGTTTAAGTAAGTTATAGGCGCGCTATAAATAACAGTCTAATAATAATAATCGGTACTTGTCGGTTAATTCACCCCATTTCATTTTTCCAATGGTAATGACTTCCCCACGTGAAATTAATTCACCCCATTCAACTGGTGTCGAAAAACAGAACGATATGGCTGGGGACAGTTGAATTAACGCAATTAGCAAAATATTCAGCATATTTTAGCCCTGGTATATTCCAGGTCAACTAATGACAGTTTCGTAATTAGAAAACCCTAACCCTGACCCTAACCGACCCTTACGACGCATAACAACGATCGCATCAGCTGAACCTAACCGACATAGATTATAGAACTTTACGTCGGTTATGGTCAGAGTTAGTGTTAGTGTCGTCATTAGAAGACAGACAAAGGCTACGACATAATGCGTCTTATGAAACAGTTACAAAATGGATGGACTTGTACGGATATGACGTCAGCACTAGGACTGTGCTTAAAAGGAAAGAAACGCGTAAAAAGTTATTCCGGTGCATGAACAGGCAAGGTAAACGCAAGAAGGAAATGGGGTGAATTAACCGACAAGGTAGACGAGAAAATGAAATGGGGTGAATTAACCGACAAGTACCTAATAATCTTTACTGCGGGTGGCTCGGTCGCATTATAAACGTGGAGTACAATACAACACACAACACAACACAATATACTGGGGCGCGGTGGTATAGGGGTATGTTCGGTGCCTTGCAGCTGGAGGGTTGCGGGTTCGAATCCACCTCAAAGCCGTCGCGTAGGGACCCTGGGCAAGTTCTTCACTCGCAATTGCTCGTGCGCTTCGGCGTGAAACTCCGACTAAAGCAGTAGTCGGGAGCGCCTCTGAATGGGAAATCTGATAGAGGCGCTATAACAAGTGTTCAAATACAATACAATACAATACAATAATAATAATAAAGATAATTAGCGTCGCCCTACTCCATTTCATATAATTAGACACCTCTAAATTGTTTCGCTCAAACAGGATATAAACGTAAGTTTCGTTCAATTGTTAACTCAGTCCTCAGATTTGCACATCTTTTTTTCTACTAAACTCTAGAAATTTGTTGCTTGAGAAAGTGAACTGGGGGAAGTTTCCAGCAAGAAGCAAAAGGTCAAGTTTTTGGAGTTGTTGGGGTGTGCCAAACCAGATGAGTTGAGTTTTGGAGGAATTGAGAGAGAGGCGATTTGAAGACATCCTTAGGTGTAAGTCACGACAAAGAGCGTTAATTAATACAGCCAGCAAGAACGAGTTGAGCTGAAGGAGAACCATGGACGTAAGCCTGGACGTCGTCAGCAAAGAGGTGACCCTTGGCGGAGTGATTAGAAATTAATAAACTAAGATCAGCCGTGAACAGAATGAAAAGAAGGGTCCTAGGACAGAGCCCTGTGGAACTCCTAGAAGAACAGGAACCCATTTATGTCTCAGGAACGAAGAGAACTTTTTTAAATAATCTCTGTCGACGTCAACGGCCTTTGCTTCCATTGGATATCGCTAATTGTAATTGTAATTGTAAGTGGAACATTTATAAAAACGCTTCAGAGGAGCTCCCGACCTAATTCAGTGTTGAACTCTGGATCCTACCCTCAAGCTCTAGATCCCGTGTCAGAATTACTCATTGATTGGTCATCTGACAGTTAGTAGCAGCATTTGAACGAATTGATCATTGCTGGGCTATAAGATGGGTTGAAACTACTTTAGAGGAGTCCAGTTGTGCGATAGTTTAGTGATTAGCACGCTCGTCTCAAAGCCAAGAAGTAGGGGATTCAAATTTCCACCTGGTCAGAAAAAGATTTCCTATTTTCTGTTCCACTTACGGTGTTAGAGAACTCCGCTAAAAATTCGACACACCGAAATATCTGCTTCTTATTTTCGAGTGTGGGTCTGTCCCAAGCAGGATAAGGCAGGAGGGCGACGTTAATCATCTTTGTTATGATACATCGTCGTTAAACAGCAACTAACCAACTGTGGATGCGAAGCTCATAAGCCAATACATTAATAATATGGTCTATAGATTTAGTATTGTATTGTATTTGAACACTTGTTATAGCGCCCCTACCAGATTTCCCATTCAGAGGCGCTCCCGACTACTGCGCGAACGCTGAATCGGAGTTTCACGCCGAAGCGCATGAGCAATTGCGAGTGAAGGACTTGCCCAGGGTCCCTACGCGGCGACTTTGAGGTGGATTCGAACCCGCAACCCTCCAGCTGCAAGGCACCGAGCATACCCCTAAACCACCGCGCCCCAGTTGTATTGTGATGTGTTGTATTGTGTGTTGTATTGTACTCCACGTTTATAATGCGACCGAGCCACCCGCAGTAAAGATCCGAGAAATTAATCTCTGATAAACCGACCCGTAGGAACGGTGATAATTGTTCAAAATAATTTCTGTCGACGTCAAGGGCTTTTGTTGCCATAAGATGTCGTTAAACTCCGAACCCATCCATCCAATAGCTAACTATTATACACCCAACATGATGCTTTCATAAGTAAGGTAAGGTCGAGTTTAACGACCCTGGCAGGTATAAGATGTCGTTAAATACTTAAATGGGCAATCTGTAATTTGTCACATTTTAACATTTAAAATGTGTGAATCATAAACTGGAATAAATTTGAATGAATATGCATAGTAAATTGCTTATATAATTTTATTATATGAAAATGTGCATAAAATTACCTGAAATAATTCGTATTAAATCCGTAATAAATTTATATTTCTATAAGTGTTAGATAACAACTAATCATAATATATAAATAAATTTGACGTAACTGTAGCCTATATATTTTCAAAATTTCTGTAAATAAATTTCTGATTTAGCTTTAAATGAAGCAAAATTAACGTTTACGGTGACAAAAATGAATAAAAGTGAGCTGTTGAGGCTTCAGAGGGCCTATGGAGCAGGAAAAATATGAACATCAGAACTTGTATAGCCACCGAGAAAAGACTTAATGGCCACTGAAAAGAGACTTCAAAGCGACCAACAATAGCACGGCGATTAATAATTATTATTGGTTGGTTATGTGGTCTGTAACGACGCTGTGTCCTAATAAAGATGACTAAGGTCGCCATTCGCCTTTCCTCTATCTTAGGACTGGCGCTGATAGAGTAGAAGCAGTGTTGGTAGGCTAGTATATCGACACTGTGTCATAACAAAGATGATTTGCGTCCGTTTAAATCGATTTTTCACACAGAATAATTATATTTGTAAAATTTGTTCAGTTACGTATCACAACATTAAATTAAAATTTTATTGGTTGACTATGGTTTGACCGTGTACCATTTAGACAAAGCAATAATTCGAAATCATTGACTATTATAGAACCGCCAGAATACTTTTAAAAGGTGTCTGTCTAGGTTTTAATAAAAGCCTATAATTTTAAAACAGCGTCGCTATTAGCCAGTCAGTAATTAGTATGGAATGTTTAACAACATTTAATTGAGCTGTAATATGCCAAAAGTAATTTCCGTCAACGGCCTTTGATGCCATAGCACACTCGCACAATCAGACTAACGCATTCATATGTACTGTCGTAGGGGCGCGGTGGTGTAGGGGTATGTTCGGTGCCTTGCAGCTGGAGGGTTGCGGGTTCGAATCCACCTCAAAGCTGCGGCGTAGGGACCCTGGGCAAGTCCTTCACTCGCAATTGCTCATGCGCTTCGGCGTGAAACTCCGATTCAGCGTTCGCGCAGTAGTCGGGAGCGCCTCTGAATAGGCAATCTGGTAGGGGCGCTATAACAATTGTTCAAATACAATACAATACAATACAATACTTTGCTTGCTAATGCGTTCATATGTACTGTCGCTTAGCAATGGAAACAGCAATCTCTAATACATCACATGTTACAATTTAACATGTGTGAATCTTAAGCTGGATAAATATGAATGAATATGCCTAATAAATTTGCTGGCATATAATTTTATGATATATTAAAAAGATGTCGTTAAACTTTTGAAATAATATTAATAGTCGCCAATTCCAATACCGCAATCAGTGATTAATTGGTTAATTACTATTTATCGACGTTGTGTTATAAAAAAGATGATTGACGTCGCCCTCCTATTTTATCCAGCATTTAGACACCTTTAAATCGTTTCTTTCAGGCTCTATATTCATTTAGTTTTCGATTCATCGCCAGGTTAATTCTTGAACAAAATAATCATAATAGGTTGGTTAGTTGATGCTTAACGACGCCATCTCATAACAAGGATGATTATCAGTGCTCCCTTCTTTAGTCAGTCTTTGGACTGGCATTACAAGAGTGTGGGCAACAACGGAGCTACCTTTGAATTGTTTCTATTTTTATGATCAAAAATCTATGTTTTTCTTGGAAGTTTATGCGTCTTAAAAACTTACGTTTTCAACAATTTCTGAAACATTTACTTCAATTTATTTAGAGCATTTATTCACAAAGTAGGCACTCCACACTCTGCACTACACTAACACTAATGCTGTGCGCACCAGTCATGTTACCATTTACCTATCCCCAGCCTCTCCCATATAAATCCGCCACTGTGGTCTTCTAGTGGTGCCAGGCCCAAGCCTGGAAAAAGGAGGAGATCTTCGTCAATTTTCGTTGAATGTTTTATTTCGACAGTGTCGTAAAACAGTTACTAACCTACAGTTTACCAGGAACTAGAACACAAACGATTGAGCAAATTACATTTATATAGGATCTGTTAGAAACGAATTAAAGGTGTCTAATAAAGGCGAAGGCGACGCTAATCGTCGTTGTTATGACATGCTGTCGTTAAATAGTAATTAACCAATCCGCCCTACTTTATGCAATGTAAATCTCCGAAATTTCACAGCGCAACACAAAAGACGTGTCAGAGACACCAGCTTATTTATCGGCGCTATATAAAATTAAGTTCGCAATAGCCAGGTTGTTTTGTGTGGTTCGATGCCAGGTCATAATCCGAGGAGGTCAAGCTGAGGAGACAGCATGGGGCTACGGTGGTAATCGGTGATAGTCGTGTGGAGGCATAGGAGTAGAATCAGGATAAGATCGCCTGAAAATAATGTTTTACGCCTATGCCATAGGAATGACGTGAACTGTTCAAAATAATTTCTGTCGGCATCAAAACCTTTGTTGCCATACGAGCCCCTTAGAATAACAGTCAGTGGACCAAGTCCATAGGATTAAATAAGGACTTGGTCCGCTTTTATTCTAAGGGCCTCTATTATTATTACGTTTTGGTAAAACTCTGGATCCATCCATCCATTCGCCGATTAGCTAATGGTATCTGATTAAGGTAGTTTAAAGTGTTAGGCCGTGTCAATACCTCTTGAAACCGCAAGATGTCGTTAAATATTGGAGACTTACCAACGCTAGCCGATAAAATGGCCATGTCGAATTAGACACCCTCACAATGATTATATCCTACGCTATAATAATCTTCTGTTTCTACAATATAATATATTATGTGAGCTGTAAAGAGCTGTAATAATTATGCCAACAAATAATCTTTGTCGGCAGCAACGGCCTATGTTGTCATAAGCTGCCGTTAAACCGTGGATCTAACCGTAATAATAACTCCGCCACTAATCGTACTATGTCAGTGCCAGTCCCAAGCCTGAATAAAGGAGGAGGGCGACGCTAATGTCTTTGTTATCGCACGGTGTCGTTTAACTGATACTACTACTAACCGTCATAATGTTATAGACATTGCTGGGATTTGTTGAAAGCAAGCGTTGGTGTCAATGCTGTTTTCAGCCAGAAGATGTCGTTAAACAGGCGGTTCAATAAATGTAGCGTCAGTTCTTTACTGGCTTTGATACAGACAAAAACAATGTAACTGTATCCCTAATGCAGCACTTACCGTATATCACACTTTGATATAATCATCACCACACGGCAAAATGTTTAATAATTAATCAACCAAAAAAGACCCGGTCTTTTATCCTCACCAATCGTCATCTGAACGAGAATGAATAGAACAGTTATTTTACTATATTTGTTCTGTAAACATAATATACATGTAGGTCGATTTGCAAACACAACCACACACACACGCCCACACACGCGCACACACGCGCACACCCACCCACACACGAGCACACGCACCCACACACGCGCAAACACGCGCACCTATGCATAAACTTGCGCACAGACAGACCTAAGCACACCTACACATAATTAGGGGACATATGGCTAGAGCTCTGCGCCGACTTCATAGCGTCGGCGGCGGCGCGCCGGTCATTTTTGGTCGGCGGCGGCGGCGCGCCGCCGACCCACAAAAATCGGCGGCGGCGGCGGCGCGGCGCGGCGTGGTCGGCGCCAGTGACGGATCCAAAAGTCTATGAGGGGGTCAAATCGGCGTCCGAACTTTTGAAATAGTTAGAATTTCCACACTGTAACTCTAGAATTTTAAGCTGTCATCTGAACAAATTGCTTTATTATTTAAGTGCTGATAGGAATCAGCTGTCACTCGTAGTTAGGATGTAGTTTGAGTCGTGCTTGAGTTTGAC
The DNA here is from genome assembly GCA_020284085.1 of Aporrectodea caliginosa. Taxonomy (NCBI): domain Eukaryota; kingdom Metazoa; phylum Annelida; class Clitellata; order Crassiclitellata; family Lumbricidae; genus Aporrectodea; species Aporrectodea caliginosa. Next base: position 533,730 of record JACEVL010000153.1, on the reverse strand, counting down.
TAGAGACAATAATAGCAAACCAGACATTTATTGAAATTAATATAAAAACTATAAAACAGGGTCTACGTTCAATTTCCAAGAACGCCATAAGCCTTAAGTAAACGAATTGCTGACCATAAGACACAATTATAAATAATTATAATAATTTTCGTTTATTATTTCAAACTGACACACTGCAGTATGATTACAATTCATAGTATGAACGGATTATCACAAGTTATTAAATAAATCGAATTTAACTGTGTGGCAGCCATGAACGGGGCCCATCACGTCCTACTGCTCATTTTACGAACGCCATATGGCGAATGAAAGGCTGAGTCGATCTTTGAAGGGTAGCGGGAATTGATCCCGCGTCTATGCTGATCTTCTACTCTTCGTGCCATAGTGTTACCATTAATTTTACCATAAACCCCTCCAGGCCTCCACGGCGTATCACAAGTAATTAATTTAAATTATTTTCAAATTGCTAAAACCTGAGTCAACGTAACAGGAAGAGTGCATCCTGTACCTATAGATGAAGGAGTCCTGGTGCCATCTGTTTTTATATCAAAAACTGCTTTTCCGCGAGTTTGCTTTTAGTAGCTTCAACCATCGCTATACTATTTACAATTATATGCAATTTATCACAATTAAAGTTAATATTATTTATTTCAAGAACATGAAATGATTTTATAAATACCAAATAGTCTTTGTTTCATAGCAGTTTAATCCATAGCAGTTTAATTTGCAGATCGCCAATCCGAAAGCCACTAGTAGGCTACTTAGCGATTTGCAATTTCTTAAAATGCATGCCTATCCAAAACGCTGTATGACTTGGGTTTAGATGCATTAATAATTTGATATAATTATATTACACTGTTGGATCATGAACTGCATGTGCTAATTTGGTGATGGATATGCTTAAGCCTGCAAGATGATCAGATGGGGTATCATATCAAGGATGACTCATTCACTGTGTAGGCCCCTATGCGTTTTGTGAATGGATGACTCTTACACTTCGGAACTTTTAGCATAAATCCTGAGAGAGAGAGAGAGAGAGAGAGAGAGAGAGAGAGAGAGAGAGAGAGAGAGAGAGAGAGAGAGAGAGAGAGAGAGAGAGAGAGAGAGAGAGAGAGAGAGAGAGAGAGAGAGAGAGAGAGAGAGAGAGAGAGAGAGAGAGAGAGAGAGAGAGAGAGAGAGAGAGAGAGAGAGAGAGAGACACTTTGTTCACTCGGAAAATGAGAGTCAATTTAGGGTTATGCCAATCTTCCGTGGCATGTCGATGCTGTCTGTCTTCCCCTCCTGCCCCTCCCTACTTACACACCTTAAGATAGACAGAACAGCAATACTTGGGAAGCACATTATTTGGGTTAAGAAAAGAACTAAACCTCACCCATGCCAAGACGTGGCCCGTTATAGCAGCGCACCATGACGGGCGGGTCTGGTCGTGAGAGGCGCCGGCACACAACCAGGAGGGATGCGAGGGCGGTCGCCCCAGGCCTATGACCTAATACTGCCGATATTGCATTGATTATAATAAAGTATTCATTACATGTACGTCCATTCACTGAAAGCTGCACTGATGGGTTAACTTAACCCCACAGGTAATTTTATGGAATTAGCTGGAGGGGTTGAAAATGAATTCGAAGGTTGAACGCTCCCAACCCCCCGACAATTCAATCACCGTATATATAATATATCCTCTGTCTTACATATATATGTAGGATGCATGTAAAACAGAGGACCTTTTCGATCTTCTCTTATTCCTATCCGTCTATTCAATCTATCTATCAGTCATTCAATCCAACCATCCATCCATGAACCCATCCATCCATCCCACCAAAACCATCTATCTATCTATCCATCCCATCATCTGTCTGCCGTCTGCCTGTGTCTCTCTGTCTTTGTCTCTGTATGTCTGTCTGGCTGTCTGTCTGGCTGTCTCTGTCTGGCTGTATATCTGTCTGTGTCTACTTCTATTACCCACTGAAGCAACAATTTATCGTGAAATCATGCAAAACATGAAAAATGCAACAAAACAATTAAACACTTCACCGTGGCATCGGCGGCGCGCCGTGAAATTATCGGCGGCGGCGGCGTCGGCGCGCCGATTCACAAAAATCGGCGGCGGCGGCGTCAAAAATATGTCGGCGGCGGCGGCGCGGCGCGGCCGGCGCAGGGCTCTACATATGGCACGTTCATCTTCGAGGGAAAATAATAATAAGCTTCCCGTTAAAGTTGCGATGTATAGTTATTTTCGATATAATAGGCTACTTACTTAGTTCAATTAATGGGATTGTCTAGAGCGCTCTATTAATTTTATACACTGTTTAAACGTTGTCAACCGATGACATGCGACATGGCGGCCGACTAGTTAGAGTGCAAGCCTTGTAACGCATGGACTACGGATTCGGGCCATCTCCTCTGATACGGTTAAACAAACACATTGATAGATGGTATGTCATTGACCATCATCATTATTAAAATAGGTGATGTAACGCTGCACTGTGGTGTACCACTGTGTAGTAGAATTTTTCTCACAGCGTGTTACCTAATTTCACTCTTAAACTGCGATCCCTTAGGAAATCGTTCATCCACTTTTAAATATTTTTATTTATTCCCATATTTTCGTCTTTTGAATAAGAGACTGTCTTTCCACAGCAAGTCCTGTGTTTTGCTGAAATCTATGAAAATAGTTACAGTGAAACAATTATTGTTTATGGACTACTTTATACTGTTCTGCTGGCGATTTAACTGGTCCAAAGTAGATCAGGCTTTGCTATAACCAGACTGCGCGTTATTAAAAAAATTAGTCTTCTCTATTATAAACCACATCAGTCGATTAGTAATCATTCTGGACATTAATATTACTTTTACACTCACAACTGTAATGGAAGAAACTAACAGTTTATTGAAATCAATGATTATTATAGTTTCGTACGAATGCGTATGAAAGGTATCTAAGTAGATTTCAACTTGTATGCTATCTTTTTCAAACAAGCGTCACTATAATTATAGAAGTTGTAGTGACCATGTAGGCTAAATTATCCAACATTTTACTGCCAGAATCCTTCACGTCAAACTCGCCAGATTAGTTTTATTTGGCAATCCTTACAGCACAGAGAGTGTATTGAAAAAAACCAATGGTAGAAACATCTTGCAGCTACCAGGATTACTGACGTCGACCTTCCTTCACATTTTTTCGATGAAGTAGGTAAATTATTATAGAGTTTAGAGTCATCGGCGATTGCTATGTAGTTGCTGATTAACGACACCCTAAGCTAATGACGATGATTAACGTCACCATCCTTTATTCCTGCTTCTTCTGGCGCCACCTCGCAGCCTACGTCAAGAGCTTCTCGGTCCTTCTTTGCCTCCATTCTGTAAGCGCTTGTAAAAATATATCTTTTTACGCGAGAGTTTCTTCAGTTCATTTTACTTTTGAAGGAAAACACGAGGAATAATTATGTTTGCGATATTAAGAATTACCTGTGGATATGTACAGCGTAATTTTTAAGCGGGACAACACCTCTGAGTAAGGAAGTAACCCGATAATAAAATTGTTATTTCAATTCGTTCGAAATAATTATTAACTCCTTGCCGTGAATATTAGAGAGTGACATGGGGAATTTCCCCGCGGGGAAACCGCGGTAACCGCGGTAAATCCCGCGGTAATGGGGACAACAATTGCGGTAATACCGCGGTAATGGGGACAACAATTGCGGCAATACCGCGGTAATGGGGTTTACCCTCGCGGTAATACCGCGGTAATGGGAATGAGCCGGCAAGAAACCCGGGTGATGTTAAGAACTTGAGAACTGATAAGGAGATTTTAATATTTCCTGAAGCCTGTTACTCAGAAATAGTCAGGAATTGGTTAATGCAAACTGTCGATAAGATAATAACAGACCATACAGTCAGCAATAGGCCTACAAATAGCTTTGTAAGCTAAAAACTTATTTTTAAATTTCAATTGGTGTAAACTTTTGCGGGGAATGTGATGTCGTCCTGCGGGGATGGGGTGGGGACGGGGAGAAAGCCTGCGGGGATGGGGCGGGGATGGGGACAAACCTTGCGGGATGGGGCGGGATGGGGAAGACCTACTTGTTGCGGGGCGGGGATGGGGACGAGATTGTCTTCCCGCGTCACTCTCTACCGTGAATTAAAGATTTCATTGGCTTTCATGCAAGATGACGTTTATATATTGTTATGGGAAATAGTTTTAAAGGTGTCTAAGTATGTTTAACACCTTAGCGACGATAGGCATTGGTTTATCTGTCTTTTTAAGTACACGATCGACGTTAAAGTGTTAATGAATTATCAATGCATTTTTATATAGCTACGCTGAGAATCTATTGAAGCAATGTCGAGAATCTTACAGTTATCGACATTTTCGACTGACAGAATTTCTAACTTCAATTTACAAAAGCTTTCAAAGCGTCTTTAGAACGGATAACAGTGTGGTACTATACAGTATTTAGATAGATAATGACGTATTTTTGTACTGACCAAAGTTTAACGACATCTTATATATATGCCATGGTCGTTGTCTTGGCCCTCCTCGTGTTTCCATGCTTGGGACTGGCACTACGAGAGTATGGGTGTGGAGTTCGACCGCTTATGTTCACCTTACCTTACATAAATATTCAATAAAACTAGTGGTCAGTCTGGTCAGATTCATTTATTTACGCTGTGTTATAAATAAAATCATTAGCACGGCCCAGGTCGCCCTCCTATTTCATCCTGGCTTCGGACTGGTGCTACTCGAAATCGTCAGTGGCAGCGTTAACTCGTATAAGCGTTAGCGTGTTATGAATTTAATGTTAGGAAGTAGTTTTAGTTTAACGACACTGTGTGGTAACAAAGACCATTGGCGTCGCCCTCCCTCTTTATCCAGGCTAAGACTGGCACTGACAGAGTACGATAAGTTGCTTGTTTACTGTGTAACGACCACTGTGTGATAACGAAGCCCATGAGCGTCGCCCCCCCTTCTTTATCCAGGCTTGGGACTGGCACTGTCAGAGTACAAACAGTGGCGGAGTTTTTAATGTGAGGAAAGTAGCAGTAGTTTAAGCTTAACGACACTGTGATAACAAAGATCATTAGCGTCGTCCCCTCCTTTATCCAGGCTTGGGACTGGCACTGCCAGAAAGCGAGCAGTGGCGTAGTTCAATGTACTTGCCGTTAAAAGCCAGTCCCTGTTTTTATGAGCTATTTTTAGCTCAACCAATCACGCTTCTTGAAAGCACCACCAATCAAAAGAATCAAATGTGACGAAACCATTTTTTAAAATTTATATAGTTTATGGTTAACCCGTTTTAAAGGTGCTCAAGAAAAAAAAGGTAATGTATACCATCAGCAAGAAAGATGTGAAAAGATTTCTCAAGTTCACAGCATTTGAAATAGCGTTTAATTTAAATTGCATTCAATAATTTAAAAAATCCACCGTCAGAACTTGTCAAATAATCGACAGAAACTTCGTAGTTTATGCTTAGCGACAACTAGTGCTAACAAAAATTATTAATGTCACCCTCCTCCTATCTCCAAGTTTTGGAATGACACTGCCTGCAACTAATGTTGCGGACAACATGCAGTGGCAGAGTTAAAAACCACTAATGTAAAGAAACATCCTAAAGCGTCAGAAGGTATATCCCAGTATTAAACATATTATAGTGACAAAGGTCTTTGACGTCCCTCCTCCTTTTACCAGGTTTGAGACTAGCACGACCAGACACTGTTAGTGGCGCAGTTGAAGCGTAGGGGAAAATTCAACGTCTAACGACACCTTACGGCAACATAGGCCCACGGAGACGACAATTCTTTTAGCATATTACCAAAACGGTTCAATCTAATTGAATTGGATTATACACCATATTTATTGAATATGTAATGCGTGAGATAAACGTTTTAAAGGTGTTCTAATAATAATAATAATAAAAATAAAAATAATATCTTTTCTTTAATAAGCGCCTGACAAACGCACTGCGCTGTACATTTACATGTTATGCAATTTAAATCTTAACTACTAACAGAACAGACAGCCTGCAATACAACGGCGCTAATAGCAGCCTACAAACATATCCGCCCAACGGGGGCTCGAACTCGGTACCTCTCGGTCTCTCTGCCAGATGTTATCCAATGCGCCACGGGCCCCCTAGGAAAGTAGGAAATTTATTCCAGCAACAGTGAAACCGTGTACATCTAGTCATCAACAACAACTAATCAGACAACTTCGATACAAAGAACGAACTCAAAATACTACCAAGCAAGAAATAACTGAAAGGAGAGAGACAACTGAAAAATTCAACGAAGAGAAATCTTCGTAATAGCGGTTAGCTAACTCTTTGACGGCATACGATGTCATAATTATCATGTTGCACCAACCAAATCGCCAGCTTATAATTTATATATATTCGTTTAATTGAGAAAACAATCTGACAAAAACGCAGAAATGCTAACATGAGAGATAAAGAATAATTAAAGTTCATTAGAACAGTTTAGAATAAACTAGTAAATATTTTTATATAGGCCTAATGATCTGGGAATAAATTGAGAGTTGTCCTTGAGTGGGAGTGTATGGTTGTGTGCTCTAGATCTTAATTGGTGAGATGAGAAGGTTCGGAGGGGAGGTAGGAGTTGGTGAAGTACATGCTTGGGGTTGTGTAATATGGAGAAAAGGAGTTTCGCATCGGCTATATTGGCAAGTTCAGAGACTGTTGGAAAGGATTGCTCTAGGTAACCTAGGCGTTTGGCTCTTTTTAGGAGTTTTTCCAGACGTTCTTTATCGGAAGCCAGCTCATTGGGTTAGTTCATTGTGTCACTGTATGACTTAGTGTTTTAAGGACAAGAACGGTCCATGCAGCTAAAATCTGTCGTTAAACAATTGGTACAAACTAATGTAAGTACATTCCCTGTTATAAACTGACTATAAAGATATTTCAAAGTGAAAATCTCCTTCGACACCTTAAAAACGTATTCATCCGGTATAATATATACTGCTGCATACGAAATGTAAGACATCTGTATCACCAGAACGAAATGTCATGTTATACCACACGTATATACAGTCAAAACTGTTTAAACAACTTTTCTTATAGATAAGCAAAGTTTGATTTAAGAAAATGCCATTTAACTATTGGATCCAGTCCACAATAAGACCTCATGTCATAAATTTGGGCAATAAATAAATATTAATGTACAGCGACCGTGAGGTCTCAAACTTGATAACTTTCCAATGAAATGATCTGTTGAGATCCGTATGTAATGTAGACGTAAACTGCCCTTTCAGTATATATAGCCTATATGCACTGAAAACTAAGACTACTCGGCTACTGCCCGTACTCTTATATAATATAAATCTAAGAACTTCTGCAGTGTCCATGTCATAATGCTCAATCGATGGCGTCGCTACTATGCAAAAATCGTCATGAAAGCCAAATTCCCGGTTGAGTCCGGTCGAAAACCGAGAAGGGAATCCGAGGAAACACGGAAACAGCCTATGGAGGAAATGAGTCCAGTAAAATATGGGTTTTTAGTTAAGATCTGAGACCAGACCAGACTCTGGAGAGTGAATCTTTGCAAAGAATAGAGATGCCTAGTCAATGGGCCAGCCATTGGCGTCCGGAGGGGAAGGGGATATTTGCCCCTGAATTTTGAACATATTTAAAAAAATTACTTATCATCTTAGTTTTTAGCAATGAATTGTATTGTATTGTATTTGAACACTTGTTATAGCGCCCCTACCAGATTGCCCATTCAGAGGCGCTCCCGACTACTGCGCGGACGCTGAATCGGAGTTTCACGCCGAAGCGCATGAGCAATTGCGAGTGAAGGACTTGCCCAGGGTCCCTACGCGGCGGCTTTGAGGTGGATTCGAACCCGCAACCCTCCAACTGCAAGGCACCGAACATACCCCTATACCACCGCGCCCCCAGTTGTATTGTAATGTGTTGTATTGTATTGTATTGTACTCCACGTTTATATTGCGACCGAGCCACCCGCAGTAAAGATCCGAGAAATTAATCTCTGATAAACCGACCGACCCGGAATCGAGCGGGCTACCAACTATGATTCTTCCACAGTTTTATTTTGTTAAAGTAAACTAGTCAAGATAACCTGAAAAAATAAAAATATGTAAAAATATCGAAACTTTTAACAGTTTTGTGTTTTAAATACACGTTCAGATATATCTGAAAATGGATTCCAGAACGCAAGAAAGCAGGCTCCATATCATGTCAAGTGCTTCCAAAAGCGCTAGCGGCTGTTGAGAGCCTCGCCACACCGTCAATCGCGAGAGCGACCGCTGAGCGGCTGAGGGTGACGAAATAGGTTTGCTTTCGGCACCCTTCTTAATCCCCCGTACCAACAAATTCAAAGCTTTACCCCCTAAAATGTTTGGCCCAGCTAAAAGATTCCTGCGGACGCCCATGAGGCCAGCAACAGAAAAGGCGGGCCTACCGACAGAAGTCTTTGTACTCTGGTATTGCCAGTTCGAAACCTTTCGAAAGCCATCCACTAAAATGTCTCAGACAAAAAAAACAATACATTGAAGGCTAAAACGACGAACAGATCTTTAATAACAGGAGTGAAAACGAAAGTAAAACCAACGTTCACTACTTCAGCGACCAAAACAGCCTAAAGATATCGTAAAACTTCTGATTATAATTGTGAACAATCTATTGCGGACTTAACCCTCGGGCTACCAAGGGGGGGGGGTTGCCACCCCCTACGTTTTTATGCATAATTTTTTCCCATAATTATGGAATATAATTTTTGCATTTTAGGTAGCTGTAGCAGATTCATTGGCGCACATTTTGAGGTTAACATTATGGTGGTAGCCGACGCCATTCAAAAGTTATACCCGATATACCCGAGGCACCAGGGGGGGGGGTGTGGATACCACCCCCTTAGTTTTTCCACTATAGCTTATTGACTATTCTTCCTGGAAGAGAAACAAGTATACCATTCTTTAGAGGGAATGTAGGGCTTCATTTGCATACCTACATCTTTGTCTTATGAAAACGGGAAGTGATCAAAATAAATCACCCCCTTGGTAGCCAGTGTTACAAAAAGCTTGGTAGCCCTAGGGTTAACATTGTTTCTTGGACCGATGTAGACTGCTCTGAAAGCCGTGTTATCGATAAATACTTCGAACTTCTACTGAAGCTATAGTTTCACAAACAGCTAATTAGATACCATAACAATGGTTCCTTCCGATATTATAATGAACAATAGTTTCGGACAATCGATATAGCACCAGCGTAATGCGACAAATCCCTGGTAGTTCCAATAGTGGAGAAAGGAAGAAGCGATGTCAATAGACCTTGCAGCCATAAGATGTTGCAATCGATATAAAACCGCCACTGACGTCTTCGAGTGGTGCCTGTCCCAAGTATGCTGAAAGAAGGAGGGTGACGTCAATTTTCGTTCCAGTATTTTTTTTATGACACAGCTATGTGAAACAGTTATTAACCAAAGAACTGCAACTTCCAGATAATGATTGAGCGTAACTTGCAAGTATAGTACATATAGCATTAGACAGAAGCTAATTAAAGGTGTATAAGCCCTGGCTAAAGGAGTAAGGCGTCGCTAATAATCTTTATTATGACAAAGTGTCCTTAAATAGTAAATAACCAATCAACCTACTTTGTGCGATGTAATGTAAATCTCGAAATTTTCAGCGCCACACAAAAGCTTATTAATGGCGCTATATCAAATTAAGTCCGCAATAGCCAGGTTGTCTTGTGCGGTCCGAAACTAGGTCATAATCAGAGGAGGTCAAGCCGAGGAGACAGTATGGTGTTATGGTGGTAATCGCTGATGTTCGTGTGGTGGCGCAGGAGTAGAATCAGGATTAGATAGCCTGACGATCTGTATTAGGCCTATGCCATAGGAACGGTGAGAACTATTCAAAATATTTTATGTCGGCTTCAACGGCCTTTGTATTGTTACCATAAGATGTCGTAAAACTCTGGATCCATCCATCCGTTCGACAGTAAGCTTATGGTATCTGATTAGGGTAATTAAAGTTTAAAGCCGTTGTCAATAGCTCTGGAAACAGCAAGAAGTCGGTAAATATTGGAGAATTGCTCATGCGCTTCGGCGTGAAACTCCGATTCAGTGTCCGCGCTGTAGTCTGGAGCGCCTCTGAGTAGAAATCTGAAGGGGCGCTATAACAAGTGCTCATACATACATACATACATACATACATACTTGCAAAAGTTAGCTAATAAACGGCCATATCTAATTAGACCCCCTCAAAACGATTTTTCCCTGCGTTATAAGTTCCTTCAATTTTATTAAACGACAGTTACATTTCACTTACTGTGAGGAGTTGTATGATGGGGAAGACGCAAAGGAACCTGCACCTCTGAGATCAGAGGTGGAACGTGCGATAAATGGATAAGCAAGTAGGAAAAGTGTGTCGTCACCGGCCTTTGATGTCATATGATGACGTTAAACCATGGAATAAAAAAAAGTGCGGGGTGGGGTGAGGTGCCAGCGGAGTTATTCAAGTTCGCGAGAGAATCGGCAATTTAGAAAGAATGTATAGGATATGCGTAGAGGTATGGGAAACGGGGAATGGCCAGAGGATTGGACGAAGTCTATACTCATACCCATTCCAAAAAATGGGGATATGAAACAATGTAGGAATCATAGGACCATAGCATTGGTCTCCCATGCGAGTAAAATTATGCTGAAGATTATTCTGGAAAGGATAAGAGGACGTACGGAATCAGAATTATCAGATGCACAGGCAGGGTTTAGGCGTGGCAAAGGAACAAGGGATCAAGTTACGAATCTTAGAATCATAATGGAAAAGATGAGAGAGCACCAACTACCGTTGTACATGTGCTTTGTCGATTTCAAAAAGGCTTTTGATTGCGTATCACGTGAGCAACTATGGCTGTCGATGGTTGAATGGGGTACCCAGCACACATTATCAACCTGATAACAGAACTGTATAGAAAACAGACGGCAAAGGTAAAAATTGACGGGATACTGTCAAAGCGAGGTTAGAATTAAAAGGGGAGTCAGACAGGATGTATGATCTCGCCAACATTGTTCAACATACTTTCAGAGATGGTCATGAGAGAGGCATTGAGAGGATACAAAGGAGGCATTCCAGTTGGAGGAAGAAGGATAACAAATCTACGATATGCAGATGACATAGTGTTAATGGCAAGCACAGAAATGAAACTACAGGATCTGGTTACTCGATTGGACAGGGAAGGACGAAAAAAGGGCTTAGAGATCAACATTAGGTAAAACAAAGTGTATGGCACTAAATGGGAATCAATGCAACATCAAAGTACAAGACAGTATAATAGAACAAGTGGAAACCTTCGTGTTTGACATCATAATATAACTCGCAGAAAAGCTATACAATGCTTTGCAGAAAATATCATAAACAATTTATTTCTATTCTACTTTGAATTTTCAACAATAACAGTACTCCATCATCCGATTCTATAGGCCTAATAAAAACATCGATGTCTAATTAGACACCCACAACGCGGTTTCATCCGTTGCTATAATAACTGCCAGTTCAGTCTTTAGTTCATTCATATAAGTCTACGAAATTCAACACAAGTAGTATCACATCTCCTCCATCCATCGAGGACTCGATGGATGGACAGCGATGAACCTTGCGCAACTAAGGGACGCGGTACGAAGCAGGGAGGAGTGGAGGAGGCTGGTCATGGCGGTCGCTAGAGTTCCACGAACTGACGGCACAAGGTAACAAATTATTATCGTTAAAATCGTTAAAGACTTCAACGCCCTTTGTTGTCATAAGCTGTCGTTTAATCTTTGGAATAATAACAATTTGGCTAATTCGTTGGAACTTTACATTGCAGCCACCATCGAACTCTGCCACTGCCTGTTCTCTGGTATAGTGCCGGTCCCAAGCCTGGGGAAAGGGTAGGGTTCTGGCAGTCGAGAGATGCCGTTAAACATTGGTTTCCTTACTTACTTACTTACTCACTCACACCCCGCATTAATCTCAGATTTTTGTCATAAAGAAGGAGTTGCGTCAGTCCTAAAATTAATAAGTTTCTGCTTAACGAGGCATTGCCATAACAAAGATGATTTTCGTCGCCCTCCTTTTCTGTACAGTCTTCGTACTGGCACCGCCCGAAAACGGTAGAGATGCGTAGTTGCTTGTATCTGCCTTCATGGCCCTTCGTCTTTGACCTCCACCTGTCAATCATCCATATCTGCCTCAATCAATCTCCATTCAGTAGACTCATTTCAGTCCTTCATTATCTCCATCTCTCTATATTATCATTGTTAAATTAAACACGCGTGAGAAATAAGCTGCGCTGTTTTTTAATACAGTCTATCTAAACTCTACTACTGTTCGCTTTCTGACAGTGCCAGTCCCAAGCCTGGATAAAGGAGGAGGGCGACGCTAATGGTCATTGTTACCAGACAGTGGTCGTTAAACAGTAAACACGCACGCACCTTGAGTAATGCCAGTCTCACTCCTTGATAGAAGAGGGTGCGACGTCAGTTTTTGTTTCAGTTTTCTTTATTACGACACAGCGTTGTTGAACAGTTACTAACCAACGATTCGCCAAGGCCACCACGCCGATAGAGCGATTTAGCGGAAAATTACGAGTTTATACATAGTGTTTGTAAGAAACGAATTAAAGGTGTCTAATTATTGGATAAAGGAGAAGGGTGACGCTACTCGTTTTTGTTATGATACAGCGTTGTAATATAGTAACTAAGCAACCAACCGACATTTTTTAATGTAATATAAATCTCCGAAAATTCTTTGCTTCTCAAAATGCCGCATCAGGGTCAAAGGCATCAGGGTTCATTAACCTGCGCTATATCAAATTAAGTCCGCAATAGTCATGTTGTTTTGTCCATTCCGGTCCCAGGACAGAATCCGGGGAGGTTAATGCGATGAGACCTGCAATGGATGCGCAGAGAGACTTTTAACCCATGAAGTGATTTGGGAGCAGAGGTATGTGGTCGTGTTTGGGAGTTTGGTGATTGCGCGTGCGAAACATTTTTGACTCTTCTATGTGGGAAGGATCAATGTTAGACTTCCAAATGACTTGGAGAAGGGCATAGTCGATATCAGCAGTCTTGATAGCCATAAGATGATATTAAAATATATTGGTGACCGGCGTAAAATTTTGAAGACTAGCTAACGAGCAGCGTCCAGTTTGACTAGGGTTGCCAGATACATGGGTAGCCAAAGGAGGACAAACAGAGCCGGAAAGGAGGACAAAGGAGGACACATTGAATGTTTCACTCCGGTGTCAGAGGTCTTCTAATTACTGTTATCAAGAAACGAAGTCACATTGAAAATTGCATATAAAATCAGTTTAGGCTTTTTAATGCGCTAAAGTATTTATTTAGGCAATCAATCGTACTTTCTTGATTACGCACATTTCTCTGAGGAGCCACCTCTCCGCAGCAAATCCTCATTACCAACAACATACTCTAGCAGTTCTCACAAGATTTGACAGCAAATCACAGATACTTATAGTTTTCAAAGTGTCTGAGAATTTGCATTTTTCTCTTAGGACTGGCTGCGTTTGCATGCCGTTCAATAAGGAACCTATACTTACTTAGTAGTAGTAGCCATTTTAATCTGAAAGCGTCAAAAATTACTAATGTAAACACCACAGACGCTGCTCTGCTACCCAGAATAAAAAATGAGCACTTTGACCATAGTCTCTATAGATAGTCCATAGATACATTATAACATTATTCATATCGTGGATTAGAAACGTCTGGAAAATATAGCTGCAGTAAAGTATAAATAAGTAATCGGATTGGACTGTTCGCTCTGTAGCCAACAGTTTAAGGGAACTTATGGACAAAACGGACGTGTAAAGTTGGTAAAAACTGCCACAAATAATAGCCAATAGCCCAATTAGTCCCAAAACAGCAAACAAACAAAAAGCCGGACATTTTCCATGTTTTTAGCTTTGCCTGCCGGACGGAGGACATGAGACCAAAAAGGAGGACATGTCCTCCTTTTGCCGGACGTCTGGCAACCCTAAGTTTGACACCCTCACAATGCTTTCAACGTACACTTTAATAAACATCGTTTGAGAAGTCATTCTTTAACTCTGTAACTCAAAACAACTAATGAACCAATGATCATTATTATAAGTTCGCGATAATTTAGTGGCTAAAAGAGTTTGGATTGATTGATTAAACCGAGAAGTAGGCAATTCAATATTTCTACCGATTTGAAAAAATATTTCGAGGTTTCTGTTGTGCTTGCGTTCGTAAAAAACACAGCTAAAACTGGGTATTGAAACTGCACTACGTCGTTATATTGGAGTGGGGCCAGACCCAAGCCTGGTTAAAGGAGGGGGGCGATACTAATCATCTTAGCTATGATACAGCATCGCTAAACAACAATCAACCAATTGGGTAGAGTGTCGGTAGGAATATCAAGTAACTAAAATGAAGCGCTAATTCGTCATGCCAATGGCCTCCTCTCAATACAGCTTAGGTGGCCGCATTTTAATAAATTGGAACTTGAGTTACTTGCGTATGAGAGGTATCTAAGTAGATTTCAACTTATGCTTACCTTTTTAAAACTAGCGTCACTATAATTATAGAAGTTGTAGTGACCATGTAGGCTAAATTATCGAACATTTTTACAGCCAGAATCCTTCACGTCAAAATCTCCAGATTATTTTTATTGGGAATCCTTTCAGCACAGAGAGTGTATTGATAAAAACCAATGGTAGAAACATCTTGCGGCTGCCTGGAATACTGACGTCGACTTTACCACACAATTTTTCGATGAAGTAGGAAAGTAGAGTTTAGAGTCATCGGCGATTGCTAGGTAGTTGCTGGTTAACGATACCATGAGATATAATGACGATGATTAACGTCACCATCCTTTATTCCACCTAGCAGCTTGCGACAAGAACTTCTTGGTTCTTCTTTGCCTCCATTCTGTCAGTGCTTGAAAGCCACTTAATTGGAGAAAAATATATCTTTTTACATGACAAATGCATTCAATTAATTATATTTATGAAGGAAAACACGATGAATAATTATGTTTGCGATATTACGAATTACCTGTGGTGATTTAAAACGTAAAACATAAGCGTGGCGATATCTCTGGGTAATGATGTAAACCGGACTGGCACTACTCGAAAGCTTCAGTGTTGGGGTTAAAGTAACGCGTAGAAACACTTTGATCTGGATTATATGTGACGATGCCAATTAACCAAAAATATATATGATGTATGGTCAGCCCGCTTTAAAGGTGTTCAAGAAAAAAAGGAAATGTATATCACCAACAAGTAAACGTTGGAGATTAATCTCTCAGCACTTAAAAAAGATTCTAAGCATAAAGTAAATTTTAAAGATGTCTTTCAATACAACACAATACAACACAACACAATATACTGGAGCCCGGTGGTATAGGGGTATGTTCGATGCCTTGCAGCTGGAAGGTTGCGGGTTCGAATCCACCTCAAAGTCGCCGCGTAGGGACCCTGGGCAAGTCCTTCACTCGACTCACTTCGCAATGAACACAGATTCAGCGTCCTTGCAGTAGTCGGGAGCGCCTCTGAATGGGCAATCTGGTAGAGGCGCTATAACAAGTGTTCAAATACAATACAATACAATACTAACTAATACAAGTACATTCCCTGTAATAAAACTGACTATAAAGACTAGGTCAAAGTGAAATCTTCTTCGACACCTTAAAACGTATTTTTCCGGTACAATAAATTGGCTGCATCCTCGCGAAAAGACATCTGTGTGTTTTTTTTTAATGCAAATGGTTTTATATCTTATTCAAATCTGTAAATATTTAATTACTCTTTTACTGGTACATTGTTATTATGCAATTACATGTATGTACTGTGTTGCAGTGTTGGTTGCAATGCTGGTTACCATATTATCATTATTCAACTTTGGTTTTTCAATAATACATATTACATATGGTGTGGTTTGGTTATTGTATCACAGTAGATATTATGTTGCATGGTACTGCGGTACTGTGTTGCAGTGCGGGTTATTGAGATATTCATAAAGAACTTCTTATCAACTGTTGAGAATATGTTGTGTCAAAATAACAAGAACTGATGTGAGAACATTTTAAATATTACCTATTGGTAAATGAATTTCTGTTATTACCATATTATTGTTATTCAACTTTGGTTCTTCAATATGTGTGGTTTGGTTTGGTTGCTGTGTTGCGGTGGCTACTATGTTGCATGATACTTAGTAATGTGTTATAATAAGAGATCTGTGATTATAATTTTAATCGATTGAAATTATACTTTAAACAATTATAATACATGTATGCTATGTTATTGAATGAACTTGTATTACATGTATAGTATGTTAGATACATGAACAGTTTAAAAGAGTACTTAGTAATTTTTTTTTATTTCAATTGCTGCATAGTTACATAACATAGTTGAATTTGCATGGAATCTTTTGTCAGAATATAGAAATCATAGACAGAATGAGATGAACAGTTACTACATGTTACAAAAATATTGAATATTAGTGAAATTGTAAAGCTCTGTTTGACACATTTGATGATGTCATTCGGACGCTATAAGTTTCTTGTAAACATTTAATTGTATATTTCCTGTATTGTCGTCAACGGCCTTTGATGTCATAAGACGACGTTAAACGTTGGTATAAAAAAAAAAAAAAAGACATCTGTCAAACCACAGTAGTTTACAACAAGAGATCGTGTTATGCCAAAGGAACGGTCAGAGCTGTTCAAAATATTTTTTCTTCTTATCTTTGTGCATGTCAACGGGTTTTGATTTCATAAGATGTCGTTAAACTATTGGGATCCAGTCCACGATGAGACCTCGTGTCCTAAATCTGAGTAATAAATATTAATGCATGGCGATCGTATAGCCTCAAATTTCAAAACTTTCCAATGAATTGGTCTTGTGAGATACTTAAGTCAGGTTGACGTAAACAGCCGTATCAGTATATACACTGAAAAAGTAACACTACTCCGCTACTGCCCCAACTGTAATCTAATATTATACAGTAAATTATCTCAGAACTTCTGTGGCGTCCATGTAACCCATGTGGCTTAATAGGGCGTCGTGACCGGGTCCTTCGTTCTGCTGCTCGGCTCATCATTCATATTGCAAAATAACCCTCAGTTTCTGACTATGTGCGTGATGTCTTGCACTGGCTTCCTGCCTCGCAACGCATCTCCTATAATCTATATGATAGCAGCACTTGTCTGACGGTGTCTCACTGGTAGCGCTCTGTTCTACTTATCTGATCTCTGTCGCCCGGTTTCCGACTTAGCCTCCCGTCGAGCTCTGGGCTCTTCTGCTAAGTGGGAGCTCTTGGTTCTTGGCGTCCGCTCCTCGGTCAGACAGCGTCGAGCCTTCTCGGTTGTCGGCCTCTCCACTTGGAATGGTCTCCCGCTTGATTTATGGTTACTGCCCCGGAAAAATCTACTTTCCTTTTACCAATTGCTTAAGTCCTTTCTCTTTGGCTGCGGCGCCAACTAGGAGCGCCTCTGAGTAGGCTTCTTGAAGAGGCGCTATATAAATTTTCGGAATGAATGAATGAATAATAATCTTCATGGCAAGTCAACGGTCGCTACCATGCACAATCGTCGTGAACAAAGATGATTATTGTCGTTTTCTTTTTATTCAAGAATTAGACACCTTTATTTTGCACGTGACTGACTCTATAGAAATGGAGTTTTGTTTAATAATTAGCAATTCGAGTTGATGGCAAAGGCAATACGTGGGTTAGTTACAGTATCACAACGCTGTGTCATAATAAAGATATTCGAACGAAAATTGACGGAGCTGTCCTCCTGTCTTCCAGGCTTGAGACCGGGCACGACCCGAAGACTTATACTTATAGGCTATCGTGGATTTATATCGCGGGGTGGGCGAAAGATAAATGGCGTGAAGAGCAGAACATCAAGTAGGTAACGGGATTGATTCCCGCTACCTCTTAAGGTTGACTAAGGGTTGACTCCGCTTTCCATTAGCCAGATGGCGTTGGTGAAATGAGTAGTAGGACAGATTGGGACCTTGCATGCCTGCCATACAGTTAGATTCGACTCCTATTAAACTTGTTATCATCTGTAACTACTGTGTCATGCATTTCTTACTGTGTTCTTGTTAGTTTGAATTAATAAGAAAAATATTATTACTTATTTTATTATTAAGCTAGTATCAAATGTTTGACAATATCTTATTGCAATCAGGACCGTTGACGTAACCCTCCTTTCTCCTGGCTTGGGACTGGCACTAACAGGCACTTGTGGCACAACGGCGTTGTGATGATCATGCTTAATTAGCTTTTTAAAACTAGCTTTAGTAGTAGTCCCAAGTATTTATCGATTACACGCCTTTCACAGCTGTCTACATCCGCCCAACAAACAATGAGGAAGTCCGCAGTAGATTGTTCACAATTATAATCAATAGTTTCGAGCAATCGATATAGCTCTGCCGTTGTTCCACAAGTGTAAGGTAGTGCCAGACTCAAGCCTAGAGAAGGGTTGAGGGCGACGTCATTGCCTGACAGACATAAGATATTGTTAAACATTGGATACTAACTTGCATCGATATAAATCCGCAACTGCCGTCTTTGGCTAGTGCCAATCCCACGCCTGGAGAAAGGGAGGGCGACATCAATTTTCGTTCTTTATTATGACACAGCATTGTTGAACAGTTACTAACCACCGATTTGCCAAGCTGCAAGAGCAATGTAGCGAAAAATTACGAGTTTAAACAGTGTTTGAAAGAAACGAAATAAAGGTGTCTAATTATTGTTGTATTAGGGAAAAGAGTCTTTGCTATGACACAGCGTCGTTAAATAGTAAGAAAACCAAAAACCGACATTTTCTAATGTAATATAAATCTCCGAAATTTCTAAGCGCCCCACAAAAGGCGCATCAGGAAGACCAGTTTATTAATCGGCGCTATATCAAATTAAGTTCGCAATAGTCAGGTACTTTTGTCCGCTCCGGTGCCAGGACAGAATCCGGGGAGGTTAATACGCTGAGACAGCATGCAATGGATGCGCAGAGAGACTTTTAACCCATGAAGTGATTTGGGAGCAGGGGTATGTTGTCGTGTTTGGGAGTTTGGTGATTGCGCGTGCGAAAACTTTTTGATTGTTCTATATCGGAAGGGTCAATGGTAGACTTCCCAATGACTTGGAGTTGGGCATAGTCGATATCAGCAGCCTTGATAGTCATAAGGTGATATTAAATATTGGCGACAGGCGTTACCTTTTGAAGACTAGCGTTAAATATAAGACACCCTCACAAGGCTTTCAACATACGCTATAAGAATCATCGTTTTGGAATTAATTCTGTAACTTTTGAAGGTAATCAAGTAATGAACCAATGATCATTATTATAAGTTCACGATAATTTAGTGGCTAAAAGAATATGGATGGATTGATTGGCCTCTAACCCAAGAGGTTGGGAATTCAAATTTCTACCGATTTGGAAAAATGTATCGAGGTTTTCGCTCTGCTTGCTTTCTTTACCTCTAGTCTGTAAGCCCTTAAAAATCATTTGGGTCGATCCCGGTTTTCCGTTGTTATTTCGAGAGATTCTAAACAGTTTTTCTTGAAGATGCGCTATATAAATCTGTGATTGAAATATTACATTCCATTTTCCGAGGTTAAAGTCGTATTATACCAAAATAATTTCTGCCGACATCAATGGCCTTTCTCACTATGAAACGCGGTCACGGAAACGTTATGATTCGAAACTTTTGTGACAAGAAGAATTTATATTGGGTCCTTTAACAACGTTTTAAAGGTGTTTATTAAAAAAAGTAAAGACCTGTAGTATTCGTTCTCTAATGACTAATGCGCTCGTAAAATTACAGCTAAAACTGGTCACTGAAACTGCACTACTTCGTTATATTGGAGTGGGGCCAGATCCAAGCCTGGATAAAGGAGGAGGGCGATACTAATCATATTTGTTATGACGCAGCATCTTTAAACACCAACCAACCAATTGGGTAAACTGTTGGTAGGAAGATCAAGTAAATAAAATGAAGTCGCTATTACTTCGTACCCATGGCTTCCTCTTAATCCAGCTTAGGTAGAGGCTTTCTAGTAAATTCATACTTGAGTAACTTTCAATCTACGATCTCTTGTATTAGTTTCTAGTGTTTATTTAAGGACCTAGCCGCATTCAAGAAAATCGGAAGTTTAGCGAAATCAGTAATTTTTATAGAACTGTACGATTGTGTTAAAAAGGTGTCTTTCTAGATTTCAAGAAAAGCCTATAATTTTAATATAGCGGCACCATTAGAAAGTGAGTAATTAGCATAGAACTTTTATCGACAACTGTGGTCGCCGGAATCCTTTATGTCAAGCTCGCCTTACATTTTCTAGCTATGTTTCAAATAATTGAACAATTTAAAACTCACATTCAATATTCAGCTTCAAAATTCCAAACATTGAATTGCTGCCAAGTGTAATGACATGCCACAAGACACATCGATTAATATGTGTTTATTCACGGAATGACAGAAAACATGTAACTCCAATTAATGATAATCGTTAAACTTTAAGAATCTGCGTGCATTATCAAGTAAGTAAGTAAACAAGTAATGTACTCTTTATTATGAGTAAGTGTACTCTTTGGTGGACATACATTTATACAGAGTATTATAAACGATCAGCGTGTGAGATTGTCCGCTTGTGGAATAAAACGATCATGTAGTCTCGGGCGGGGAGCAGAGGTTTGGGGGGGGGTGGCCGGAAGGAGTAGCCCATGGAGTACATGCCCCGGGTTCCCCAGGACCGCAGAGAAGAGGCGTGAGTCAGCAGTGTGGCAAGATGTTCAAACGATGGACTGTCCTCTGGCAGGTACCGCAGACGAATCAGACGCCGCATCGCCGACTGAAGGCCTTCTTGTTGCCCTGCAAACCCCCACCAAGCCGGAGCAGCATATAGCATTATGGCTGCCTTTATAGCACGAACAACGTCGTATAGCATAGGGCCTGAAAGACAATGCGCCACGAGGATGCGCAAGGCATACAGCGATTGTCTGGCCTGACAACATATACGGGTGATGTGTGCCTATTCAATAAGACTATCTTACACTAAGACTCTTGTGTGCGATAATTGCTGCGGAATATCCTTAAAGTTGCCACAATGACCATCTGGTTGCAATAAGCGACATATTATGACGTCAAAGGTCTTTGACATCCCTCTCCTTTTTCCGGGTTTCAGCCTAGCACGACCAGGGACTAATGACACGAACGGTTTGTGACGCAGTTAAAGCGTAGGGGAGTTAAAGTTTAACGACATCTTGTGGCAACATAGGCCGTTGACGTCGACAACAATAATAAATATTTTGGCATAATTATCAAACCAGCTAAGTCAATAATTTTTCATACACTATAAATATATTTAACAAGTAATTTTTATTTAGCCCAAGTCATTTACAATAAATATCGTGTGAATAAAACATTTTAAAGGTGTCCAAGAAATAAGAAAATGTATAACATCAACGACGAAACCGTGTAGCTTCGAACAATGAACGAACTGAAAATACAGTCAAGAAAGAAAAAAAACTTAAAATACAAAGATAACTGAAAAGGCAAAGAAAACAAAAAGAAAACTTCTTAATTGCTGTGAACAAACTTTGATGGCATACGAAGTGATAATACGTTTAACCAGCCAATCGCCAGTTCATTGGGTAACGTCGTTAAGTGAGGTAGTTTAATACGGATATTAAAGCTCGTTGAAGCTAAAATCTGTGTTTAAAAATTTTGTACTAAACAAAAAACTGCATGTACATTCCCTGTCATAAAGCTGGCTAGTAAGGATCGGTTAAGTTAAATCGACTTATACACCTTAAAAACGTATTCATCAGGAATAATAAATAAAGTTGCAAACTAGCGGTGATAACTGTTTCCATTCAGCTTGGTTTAACGAGAGGTCGTGTTGTGAACTTGTGGCACACGAAATGTCAGAACTAATAATGATGATGATGATGATGATGATAAGGACGATGATGACAATAATAATAATAATAATAATAATAATAATAATAATAATAATAATAATAATAATAATAATAATAATAATAATAATAATAATAATAATGATAATAAAGCTTTTACATCGACGTATATTTGAACACCTTTAGCACATTTACAACGAATACTATATATAGCTGCAAAGCGCACCAACGACAGGTGACAAAAAGGATTGAAACTTAGCTTGACGAAAATAATGTTTGATGACAGGCAACAACGCCGATAACCAAAAGATGTTAAATATCAACGCTACTGCTAATATTATGTATATCATTCATTCCATGTTGCTGCCCAAGGGAACCGACTACCAACATTATGTCCGCTGCTCCTCGAACTCTTTCTCTTCCTTTATGAAACACATAAAACTCACCATTTCTCACTGGGTTTCAAACATACGGATATAATAACAGCTCTTCACCTGGCGACTGACCAACCGCGCCTTAAGTTAGCATTCTGTGTTACTTTTCACACGTTCAAAATATTCGTAATAATAATAATAATAATCTAACAACGCCGACGACAATAACAACAGTAGCAGCAGCAACAATAGCAGCAACAGCAGCAACAGCAACAACAGCAACAACCAAAATATTAATAATATTATGACCGAAAACAGTGTCACCTATTTTAGTCTCAAAAGATTCGCCTATTATTGGACTAACTGCACAGTCTGGTTAAAAGGCATACGACAATTGTTGGACTAAATGGTTTAGTCTATATTAGCCAGTGGCGCCCTGGCCATTGTGCCCGTGTAGGCCTACCATGACACATGGGCCCCTCTGGTTTCCGCACCCGGGGTCACAACGGCAGAAAGAAATTAATAATACGTCAATAAATACAAAAATATTCTAAGTATGTTAACTAATAATACGTCAGTACAAAAATATTCCAAGTATGTTAACTAATAATACGTCAGTACAAAAATATGTCAATTCCCTAAGTTGGGGCTTATTACATGACTGAAATGTCAAGTCCTCAACATAGTCCTATGGGACTATTATTGGTCTAAATGTATTAGTTTATTGTAGCTTAAATGAATCGGCCTATTATTGGACTTAATGCATTAGTCAGCCTAAGGGATTGCTGCTCTCTAGTAAGCAGGATTCGAAACTACTTTGCTTTCAATTGATAATCTTTAGTTTTAGTTGCAAGTGTATATCGCCAACTAGGCCGTAAAAGTCAACCTCAATCAAACCTGTAGTATTTTTAATGAGTTGTACATTCATGCGAGACCGATGATTATTATAGAGTCGTGTTAAGACAATTGAAAGGTGTTTAAGCAGATCTCACACTGCGGTGGTGTTCTAAAGCTAGCTTCGGTATTTAAGTAAGTAAGTAAGTAAGTAAGTAAGTATATCCTTTATTGATCCAATTGCTAACCGCATTTTGGTGTACATTATGAAGTATATAATCACGAATAAATCATCCTAATAATAAAAGTTTTGCGTGCCAGACTTCTGCAACAGGTAGAATTCTGTCATGTTTACGTGGACGTAGAGCACATACTAGTTTTAATTGGGGGGCACTGCAGTAGGTCATGTAGAACATGGCCTGGATCTGCACGAACAGCACCGAAGAGGCGGGTGTCAGCACTCTGGCATAGTTGTTCGAAACTTGGATTGTTTTCGGGCAGGTATCGTAGCCGGACCAGTCGCCGCAGCAGCGCCTGTAGGCGTGTTCGCCCGTCCTGACCCACAAACCCCACCATGCCGGAGAGGCATACAACATCCTGGTAAGAGTAGTAGCACGGACAACGTCGTGGAGTGATGATCCCGATAACCCGTGGGCAGTAAGAACACGGAGAGCATAAAGCGACTGCCTAGCCCTCCTACAAATGTTGTCTATGTGTTTATCAAAGTCAAATTTTCCTGTGAGGATGACTCCTAAAATATTCATACTTTCCACCCTTTTGAATCCCGCAAGTAATTAGCAAGTAATGTTAAATAGAGTTTTTGGTTGCTCTAAATTTTCACCTCAAACATACCAAACTTATTTGGCAATCTTTACAATAGAGAATATACAAATAATGTCCATTGTTTATTATTTAGAGATACATTGACTTCGGTAGAAATCTCTTGAATAGTTCGTATGGCTTAATCTATATTATAAGTCTTAGTCTGTTTACGTTGTCCTTCCGTTTATTTGTTTGTATGTTTGTTTGTATGTATGTCTGTTGTCTAAAGGCTCCGAAACGGCGATTTACAAAATTTTACAAAACATTATTACGCCACGTCATGGTCAACGCGACTATTTTCAGCTCGCAATTTTATTTAAACGCCAATATATGGACATTTTAAATTTACAACTTTTTCAACGAGGCTATCTTATAATAGTATGGCCATTTGTCCACGTCACGCGGCTAAATATGCAATCTTACGTCACGCGGAGCATCTAGGTCAACGCTCTGATTCGCAACCAATCACGATGACCGTTGATTTCAAATCAGAAATGGTTACGCCCACGGCAGAATTTCAATGCAACACTTTAGGGATACGAAATTTTTAAAGAACGTTTTCATTTGAATTTCTATAGATCTCAAACCAACTTTATTTCACCTCAAAATTTACTTTAAATTCCGATATTTGCACATTTTAAGTTTCGATGTGGTCATAGTCTGTTTCAATGCCATTGAAATCTAGCTATGCAGGAGTATATATTGCGTAGAGTTGAGGTTAAACAATTTCAAGCCAGCACGTACATTCGCCAGAGGGACACACGAACAATTTGCACATCGTTACATTCAAATTCACGGGCGCTGACGAAGATGTCGTTAAATTCAAATACACGGGCGCTGAGGAAAACCCGGGCGAACGCCGGGTAAAAACTGCTAGTACAACATAAATCAACTCGATCATTGAAGAAGTAAGTTTCGCTTTTGACTGGTTAATTAGTTATTGTTTAACTGAGCTGAGTCATAACAACGATGATTTGCGTCGCCCTGCTCTTCTATCGATAAATTACACACCTTTAAATTCTGAGTTTTAGAGACAATATATCTCTTTTTATCGCCAAACATCGCGTCCAAAGCAATGGGTTTATAAGTAAGGTAAGGTTGACGTCAATGGCGATCGGAGCCATAATATGTCGTTAAACAATGGAAAGAGCAGTAACTAATTCATCACAAGCTAAAGTTTAACATACGTGAATCCTAACTTTGATTGATTTATTAATTACCATACCTAACAACACTTCCATGCATATAATTTTTTTTTATGTGAAAATGTACAAAGAATAACCTGAAATAACTTGTAATTAATCTTTAATTAATTTGTAATTCTGTAAGTATTAGACAACAACTTATCATTGCATATAAAATAAATTTGATGATAATGAATGTTACAGTTCTTAAAAGATTCTGTGAATAAATTTCTTGTTGATCTTTGAATGAAAGAAAATGAGCCTAGACGATCACGAAAGAGAATAAAGACGAGGAGTTGAGGCGCTGCAAGATATGAACATCAGAGTTTCTATGGACACCTAGAAGAACCTAAATGGAGATTGAAAAGATCTTGCATGGCCACTAGAAAGCCTTTATGGCTATTAGAAAGAGCCTATTCGGCTACTAAGACTTACCCCAATGGCCACCAAAAAGTTGCTTTTATGGCAGCTGAAAAGAACTATTAATGGTCAAGTTATAGACTTTTATGTAAATACTCTTATTTTGAATGTGAGCAAACTGGATTGAAGTTAAGATAAAAAAGACCTCGACGCCCTAGCAAGTTGTCGGATAACAGAATTTCTTTAGACTGTCTTTGCTTCTATTAATACCATGGACAGAGAAGCCTCTGAAATAATTATACGCATACAAGCTAATGATAGTCTGGAACGAATGAAATGAACGAATGAAAGAAAATTAACTGATATACAATTAATTTTTGTAAAGACGCATTTATTGTATTCTTATATTCGTTATTCCCTATTCGCAATGGCAAAATGAAAAAAGTTACGAGATAGGTCTATGCGTATGCAAAGTCTCTCCAGGTCAAATAAGTTATTGTTAAGACTAGTATAATGTTATCGTCCTAATCTATTATCTAATCTTCGTCAACGACCAAAACTGCCATAAGATAAACTATTAAGTTAAGTTCAATTATTGAAATAATTCTAATCACTAATTCCAATATCACAATACGTGATTGCTTGGTTAGTTGCCGTTTGACGACAATGCGGTATATAAAAGATTGTTAGGGTCGCCCTCATTCGCTCTCTATCAATTAATAATATAATAATAATATCTGTTCTTTGACTAAGCGCCTGACAAACGCACTGCGCTGTATATTTACAGGTTATGACAATTAAACAATTCACAAGTACACAAATGACAGAAGACATAAATCTTAACTACTAACAGAACAGACAGCCCGCAATACACGGCGCTAATAGCAGCATACAAAGCATGTCCGCCCTACGGAACTCGAACTCGGCACCTCTCGCTCTCTATGCCAGCTCTCTATCCAATGCTCTATCGCTTCTACCCCTTTAATTCGTTTCTTTCACAGTAATTTTTGATCAATCACTAATTTTGATTTTGCAGTCAATGACTGGATAGGTTAGATGATTAGCACCGCCTCCCCCTTTATCCAGGCTTGGGACTGGTACTTCCAAAAACGGGCAATATATGTGCTACCTTATAATTGTCAGCGGTACAATTGAACGAAATGATCATTATTATAGGATCGGATGAAACCGTTTTAAAAGAATCCAAGTACGCGTGTATTTAGTGGTTAACACTTTGGCCTCTAAGCCAAGGGAAGGGGATTTAAATTTACATCGGGTTGGAAAATGTTTTAAAGTTTCTGTTCCGCTAAAAATTGGGTACACTGAAACTCCGCTAATGATTTGTATCCTAGGAGGCGGGCGATGCTAATTTATCTTCGTTGTGAGGCAACATCATTAAATACCAACCAGCCACAATGTGGGTGGGAAGATCAGGCGGCCAGGGATAAGACTGGTCACTGAACCTCATATACCGAGGGTAGGGGAGCTGAAGTTGCTAACTCTTCGTACCCATGGCTTCCTCTCAATCCAGCTAAGGTGAATGCTTTCTAGCAAATTCGGACTTGAGTTACTTTCAATAATGGACGATCTCTGGTATTAGTCTCTAGTGTTTATTTCGAACATCACGGCTGCAATATCCACAACTATTGTAATATCTCCGAAATTAGATTTTATTATAGAGCGGTTTGAATGCGTTTAAAAGGTGTCTCTCTAGATTTCAATAAAAGCCTGTCATTTTAACATAGCTTCGCTATTGGAAAGTCCAGTAATTAGCCTGGAATTTCGCGATCTCATAGCATCAAGGTTACGCTCTCTTAAGTTTATAACGGTTTTTGTAATAAATACGGTCTATTTTCTCGGCAACTGTATTTATGAACATTAACTAGATAATATAAAGTCCTGCATCAATGAGAGATTACGGTAATTATGGGGTGGAGTAAACATATGAAGCATCTGAGTTTCGACACCTTCAATTAGCTTTATATATTCGCTATTAATTCGTAAATTTTATTAGACCGCCAATTTAAAACTGGGCAATTCGCCTGCTCTTCAACGCCTTGTATTGAAAAAAACTTTGCCGAATTGAAATTTTAGAAAACTAAACAGGCTACGTTGCCTCCAATAGACAATCATTGTTTACAGTGTTCGTTGACTTATTATCATTCGAAACAGACGATTATTGCAGATCAGTTTGAATGAGTATTTATTTAGGTATATAAGTATATTTCAGCCTACGCTTATCTTTTAGCTAAACTTTTTGACTTCTTCACACCTAACTTGCCAAACTTTTTATTAGCTCTTCTTGCAGTAGATATTGTATTGATAGAAACCAATTGTTAGAGACATCTTGCGGCTGCCATGCTTACCAACGTCGATCCTACCTCGCCCCATTTAATCGATGAAGTAGGTAAGTAGAGTTTAGAGACCTCGGCTATTGATTGGCAGTTGCTATTTAAAGTCACCGTAAAATAACAACGGTGATTGGCGTCGCCCTCCTTGATCCGGGTTGGTCTGGCACCACCCTAGCAGCTCTCAAGAAGAGGTCTTATGTCTTTCTTTACCTCTAGTCTGTAAGCCCTTAAAAATCATTTGGGTCGATCCCGGTTTTCCGTTGTTATTTCGAGAGATTCTAAACATTTTTTCTTGAAGATGCGCTATATAAATCTGTGATTGAAATATTACATTCCATTTTCCGAGGTTAAAGTCGTATTATGGCAAAATAATTTCTGCCGACATCAATGGCCTTTCTCACTATGAAACGCGGTCACGGAAACATTATGATACGAAACTTTTGGGACAAGAAGATTTTATATTGGGTTCTTTAACAACGTTTTAAAGGTGTTTATTACAAAAGTAAAGACCTGTTACAGTAGTATTCGTTCTCTAATGACTGACGTTATCTATAATAATAATAATAATAGTAGTAGTATTGGTAGTAATAATAATAATGATGATGATGATGATGATGATGATGACGATGATGATGATGTTGATGTTGATGACGATGACGATGACGATGACGATGATGATGATGATTTTCCTGTGCTTATCAATGTTTTATTGACGTGGTGTCGTCCACCCTGAGGCCCAGATACAAGATTGGAAACTCCCTATAATTTTAGCGTCGTTAGCATTTTAGCGATAATCGTACGAGCAGAAAGATATCGCTTCTTCTTTGCGTTTTGTTTATGTCTCGTATTAGTTCCTCATACTAGAACAGCTATGGCTAAGTCTCGTTCCTTTGCCTCAACTGGTCCCTTTCTTTGGAATGCTCTGTCTCCAACTACTCGATCTCAAATTGGAGCTCGTATTCCCTCCTCCTTTTTTGCTTTGTTCAAAAAAACTATTTCTTCTCTCATAGCCTTGCACACTGGGAGCGCCTTTGAACTGTTTATCCCACTAGAGGCGCTTTATAAGTGTTTGAATACAATACAATGCAATACATGACAAATGGAATAATTCTGCTAATTATCTCTATGAAGGAAAACACGACTAATAATTCTGTTTGAGCAATTATAAATTGCCTATGGAGATTAAAACCATGAAATTGGTTAAACATCTTGAGGAATTCATTAGCCTTCCAACGTAGGCGAAATTTATAAAGCTTTGTAAAATAGCTTTAAAGGTATCTAAGCATGTTCAACACTAATATTGCGTTTTAAAGTTAGCTATACATTTCAGAATGTTGCAGGTAACAGTGAATATTTACCGACATTTTTGGATAAGAGATTCATTGACGTCTGACCTATAAAGTCTTTACAACGGACGAAAGCGTAGTACTGTGTAATACTTAGAGGCATAATATTGCATAATGCCAGGACCGCTGGTGTATTTTTTTTATACACCAGCGTTTAACCAGATCTTATGTCTGCCATGGTCGTTGTCGTGGCCGTTCTCGCTTTCCAGGCTTGAGGCTGGCACTACGAGAGTCCGGTATTGGTGGAGTTCGACCGCTGATTATGCATAATCTGACCTTTCTTTCAATAATGTTAATAGGTAGATTCTCGTCTGCTTTGCACTGCATTCGTTTCTGAATTGTCGCCAACGACCTTTGATGTCATAAGACGACGTTAAACTTTGCAATACTCTGGTAGTGTCAGTCCGAAGCCTGGAAAAAAGGAGAAGTGTCCTGGCATCCATAGGATGTCGTTAAGCACTGGTCTACTTACTTACTTACTTACAGCGGCGCCGCCAAGATTTTAATTGTGTACGCACAATAGGCAGGAGACCACACTTAGGCCGGGTCCCGGGGACGAAGGTATGTGGGGTACGATTAAGGAGCGTCCGAAGGACGATCGCCGAGGCACGCAGCCCCTCCCCACTTAAAATTTTTTGAATTTCCACACTGTATGCCCTAATGGTAGCATTTTAAACAGTCATCTGAAAAATTGCTCTATAATTTTAGCGCTGGTAGGAGCCAGCTGTCACTCGATCGATCGTAGCTAAGATGTAGTTTGAGTCGTGTTTGAATTTGATTGCGGACAATAATAGCAAACTAGGCGGGCTACGTATTATCGTATAATATTTTAAAAGTTTATTATTCTAGTCTGTCCAAAATTGTTACCAGCAGCAGGAAAATGATGAAAATAATTGTTGGCCTAAATGGAATTTTGATTGTTTGATGAAACTATTTCTAATTAATTTAAAATTGCTTCAGTAAATAGAACTGAATGACATCAGCACGTCTTAACTTTAAACCTAAATGACACTAACAAGTCGATCTTCACTTTATAACTGAATAACTGATTGACATCAACAAGTCTTAACTATCGAACTGAATGACACTAACAAGTCTTCAGTTTAGGCCTACCCTGAATGACATTGCGAACAAAAACAGGGGAATTAAGGTTTATCAATGAAATGCAGAAATGGGCTAATTGCACAGCGGGGGATTTTGTCCGGGGATTATGTCTAGGCAAAATGGGGGAGGGGTTGTCCGGGGCTTTGTCCGGGGATTATGTCAGGGGGAATAATGTCCTACACTCGGCCAACAATTACCACCGGAACTATATCAAATGAAGTCCGCAATAGCCAAACTCCTCTGTTCGTTCCGGTGCCAGGTCAAAATCCGGTAAGATCAAGCCGAGGAGACAGCATGCATAGTGCTACGGTTGTAATCGGTGATGATGGTGGTCGTGTGGTGGCGCATGAGTAGAATCAGGATAGGAGAGCTTGAAGAGTTCGGTTTTCAGTCGTGAGTGGAAAGCAGCAGAGGAGAGTGCAAGCGGAGGGAGGTTAAATTAAGAGGTGAGGTAGGAGGATGAGACTTTTGGGAGTCTTTTGGGAGTCCGTTCCAAAGAGCAAGTGCAACGGTTGCAGAATTTCAGAGAAGTTGAGACTGGAGGCCGAGATAGTTAAAGGTATGATGATGAGCGAGTAGACCCGGGCGGTTAAATGGAGCTGTCGAATGTAAGAGGGTTTAGATCGAGGTTTGAAGAGCGTTGTAGGTAAGAGATACAATTTTGTAATGGATGCGCTGAGGGACTTTTAGCCAATAAAGTGGTTTGAGAACAGGGGTTACGTGGTGGTGTTTGGGAATTTTGGTGACTGTTTGCAGGAGTTTCATATGAGAAGAGTCGATGTTGTAAAAAAAGGGAGTTACAGTAGTGAAGTTTTGAATGAACAATTGAAGTGGCTATTGTAAACGCGGTCTTGTAGTCAAGTATTGCTCGCAACTGACAAAAGTCACGGACGTACATACAGCAGGTGCGAGATGTGATCGGAAAAGGTAAGGTTCTTATCGAAAATGATTCCAAGATTGCGAACAGGAGAAGAATAAGGTATACGGGAGAAGTGAGGTATGTCGGACAAAGGTCGCGAGGATAGATTAGCTTGTTTAATTGCTCGCGGAGGCCAATAATGAAAAGTTCTGTTTTTGAAGGGTTAAGACATAGCAGGTTAGCGGTCATCAAGGCTGAAATCTGAGTGATGGACTGATGGTGTTGCGTAAGTGATTTAGTGCATCTGGAAGGCAGTGAGGGGAAAGAGATATAAATTAGTTGTGAGTCGTCGGCATAGAGGTGATAAACAGCAGATCGAGGCTGAGGAAATGAGTTTGCTAAGTGGGGAGGTGTAAGAATGAATAGCAATGGACCGAGAACAGAACCTTGAGGAACACCGTAGGTGAGGGTGTACGGATTTGATGCGAGACCAGCGGCATTGATAGTGACAGAGCGTGAGGAAAGGTATGAAATATAAACCATTAGATGGTGTTAGACTGTCAGTTTAGGCCTACCTATAAAAACTGGTATCTTAGTTATTATAATTTTGTAACTTAATAATATTTCACTTTTTCTTTTGCAATTTTTCATTTCTTAGCCTTTCAGCGCTGTACGCACTTGCGTAAGTGCGTACGCCTCCCGGCGCCCCTGCTTACTTACTCACTCACAGACATCCATAGATAATAGACTCATGTCTTACGAATGGGTTGTCCCAGTCCCAGATTTAGTCTGTTTCAGCTTAACGACGCTGTGCCATCACAAAGATGATCTGCGTCACCCTCCTCCTTTGTCAAGGCTTCGTACTGGCACCACCTGAAAACAGCAATGGCGTGGTTGATTTTAACTCTCTTAATGCCCCTCTCGTCCTTGAACGTCACTTGTCAATCATCCATCTTCGCCTCAATCAACCTTCAATTAAGTGGACCCATTACAAGTCTTCATGTCTCCACCTCTCTATAATAATTATAGAGAATGACAGGCATGAGAAAACAAGCTGCGCTACTCTTTAGCCTAATACAGTGGCGCTTTGCATATTAATCATATATTTAAAGTTAAAAACCAATGAATAGGCCTATAGATCGAATAAACCAAATTCTAACATCTACGCTTAAGTAAGTCACCGCCCACTCTCTGTATTCACTAAAGAGACTAAATAAGTCACGAAAAATAAGGGAAAGGCAAGAATAAATGGAATTACTTGAAAAATAGAAAGGAAATAATGATATTTTGTGATTTTAGACAAAAGCAAGGACCGCACTCCAAAAACCATCGGACGCGACCAGTTAATAAAATGTCTCAGAAGGAAAGAACGAATGCAAACACTGAAGGCTTAAACGGCGAACAGATATTTAAAACAGAAAGAAACTAACGAAAATAAATATCAACATGGGCGTAGCCAGAAAAAAAATTCGGGGGTTTAGGATTTCGGGGTTCCATTGGAAATGGTCGCAAAAATTCAGTTTTCTTTGTATTTTTCATGTTAAAGCATATATAAAAATGTCGGATACTTATTTGGGGGGGTTGAACCCGTAACCCACCCCTAAATACGCCCATGAAAATCAGCGTTAAATCCAACAGCGACCAAAAACAGCCTAAAGATAGGCCTATTGTAAAACTACGTCCTCATTGTTTGTTGGGCCGATGTCAGCTGCCCTCATAGCCATATCAAATAATTATTATCGTTAAATATTTAAGACTACTACCGAAGCTAGTTCACAAACAGCTTATTTAGACATCATCAGAATGGTTCCTTACGCTATTATAATAATGCATTTGTGTCGGACAATCGAAATAACTCGGTCGTTGTGCCACAAGTGCCAGAAAGTGCCAGTCCCAAGCCTAGCACAATGAGGAGGGCAACGTCAATTTTCGATTCATTACCTTTGTTATGACTCTGCGTTTTAAAACAGTTATTAACCAACGAAATTCTGTATTTTGTCGCCACGTAAGTGAATTAGCGATTGAACGGAATTACAAATACATAGCGTCCGGAAGAAACGATTTAAAGGTGTCTAATTCTTGGATTGAAGATGGACGACTGCACGAATCATCTTTGCTTGGATACGGCGTCGTTAAATAGTAACTAACCAATCAACATTAAGTACTGTAATGTAAATCTTCAAAATCTCTCAGCACCGCACAAAAGCCACGTCTGGGAGACCAGCTTATTTACCGGCGCTATATCAAATCAGGTCCGCAATAGCTGTTTGGTTCGTTTCGGTACAAGGGAAGAATCGAGGGAGTTCAAACATCTATCCATTCAAGCGAGAAGACAGCATGGTGCTACGGTAGGCTGGTAATCGGTGATAATGGTGGTCGTGTAGTGGCGTAGGAGTAGAATCAGGATAGGATAGCCTGAATATGATGTAATATGCCATAGTAATTTAAAGCCGTTGTCAATAGCTCTGAACCCCGAAAAATGTTAGACCATGGAGACTTACAAAAGCTAGCTTTAAAATGGCCATGACTAATTAGACACCCTCACATTTATTATTTCCTATGCTATAATAAAGTAAGTAAAGACTATTCTTTATTTATAATAATCCAGTTTCGCTCAGTCAACATCAAATTTTCTATGCGGAAAATTTGCTGAAGGGCAGTTTCGGCGTCAACGGCGTTGGCAACCACAAGATATCGTTAAACAGGCGGAACAATAAATGCAAACACCAACATTCGTTGATATAGATGAGAACGATGTAACTAGTAGGGTATGACCGAATATTGATTCGGAGATCGGTTTGCACAGCATTTTGTCCTAGACCGATTAATCGGAATCGGCACATCCCAGGACTATCAATCCCAATAACAAAGAGATGTAATATATTTGTTCAAAAGCTCTTTTTCATTATTACAAAAATAGAAACCTACTTTGGCGACCTCCATTTGATCAAAAGCTCATTTCCATTACTACAAAAATCCTATTTTGGCGACCTCCTAATCTTCAATCTATATTGGTAGTTCGTGTAAAATAATAAAATTGTGAGTTGCCACATCACAAAATGGCAGACAGTCGGACTTTTGTCTTAAGCCACGTTGTTTCAAATGTTAATTTTATTTAAAATAAAGAACATAATTATAGCTTTAATCTTTCCAGCTTTTTATTTTAAATAGTTCAGTGCATACATATTCGTTTGAATTACATCTCGCGAGAATATACAGGTGTACAACTATACATGTTATTTCTGCAGTAGCGGAGTAACAAACAGTGCCTGGAATTAAATAAAAAATATTCGGTAAAAAAATTAGGCCAAATATCAGGATTCGGAAATCGGCAGAAAAGTGCCAATCGGTCACAGCCTAGTAACTAGGCCTCAACGAAGCCCTTCCCTGGCGTAACCTTTGACCCAAAACATGCTTTATTATCATCGGTATACGACAACATTAAATAATTGATCAGCCAACAAAAACCAAGTCGCATATCCTCACTAATCGTCATTTGTTCTACTGACACACACACACAACACATACACAGAACTACACATACACACACACACATACACACACACACACACATACACACACACACACACACACACACACACACACACACACACACACACACACACACACTCACCTACACATCATCCATTGGGTAAAAGTATTATAATTAATTACAATAGTAGTAACGATAATAATCATTATTGTTTTGTATTGTATTGCATTTGTTAATTTATATAACGCCGCTCACATCAGTGGCCATTCAGTAGCGCTCCCAGTGCGAGAACCCCGAGAGAAAGAAGGGTTTCGAGTAGGGAGAAGGCTGTAGGAAGCGACCTAGAAAGAATGGTAGCACGTAGTGAGGAGGGAAGAGCATTCCATAGGGAGGGCCCAATAGTGGCAAAAGATCTAGTTTGGGCCATAGTGGTCCTAACTCGTGGAACAAAAAGAATATGCCTGACCAAGGAGCGGAGGTCGATGAAAACTGAGAGAGAGAGAGAGAGAGAGAGAGAGAGAGAGAGAGAGAGAGAGAGAGAGAGAGAGAGAGAGAGAGAGAGAGAGAGAGAGAGAGAGAGAGAGAGAGAGAGAGAGAGAGAGAGAGAGAGAGAGTAAGATATTTAGGAGCAATGCCCAATTTGGATTTAAGAACTAGGACAAGATCTTTGAACTGAATTCTGGCTTAGAGAGGAAGCCAGTGCAATTGATTGATCATAAACGAGGAGATATGGGAGAATTTAGGAAAGCGAGCAATCAATCTGGTAGCAGCATTTAGAACTGACTGTATACGGGACTGCAGGCGGACCTTGGAAAGGCCTATAAGAACAGAATTGCAATAGTCAATTCTAGAACAGACAAATGCATGGACTACAGTACTGTACTGAAGTCAATGTGGATGAGGAGACAGATCTGCGAATCGCCCTGATACGAATGGCCTTGAAATAATAATAAAAATAAGAATAATAATTATATTCTTCAATCTATTTATCCATCCTTTCCTCATCCATGTTCTAAATTGATATGACGTGATTTGACATGATATGATATGATGTGAAACGATATGATATTGTCTGATATGATATGGTATGATATGACAAATGACACTTAAGAGGAGAGATGACATTGAGACAAAGAGCGGCGAGACAAAGAGTGATGTATTTTGGCCATGTGATGCGGGCATGGAAAAGGAAATGATGCTGGCGTGTGGAGAGGGAAGACGAGGAAGAGGTCGACCAAGAAAGAGATGGATGGAGGAGATACACGAGACGATGATGATGAACCTTACGGAGCTGAGAGAGGCGACGAGAGATCGGAACACATGGAGAAGGCTGACTATGACGGTTGCTAGGATTCAGCGAATCGACGGCACAAGGTGACAAGGTGAAGTAAGTAAGTATATTCTTTATTAAACCAATTGCATATCCGCACTTTGGTGTACAAACATTTATACAGAGTATAACATTCTTATTATAAACAATCTGCGTGTGAGATTGTCCACTTGTGGAATAAAACGGTCATGTAATCTCGGGCACGTGATATGACGTGTTGTGATATGATACCTGATGCAATAATAAT
The DNA here is from genome assembly GCA_020284085.1 of Aporrectodea caliginosa. Classification (NCBI taxonomy): domain Eukaryota; kingdom Metazoa; phylum Annelida; class Clitellata; order Crassiclitellata; family Lumbricidae; genus Aporrectodea; species Aporrectodea caliginosa. The sequence goes on along the minus strand of JACEVL010000153.1, from coordinate 497,507 downwards.
ATCTGTATAATTGCAGCCATGTAAGGTGCCAACCTGTCCTGCTATTAATTTTACCAACGCCATCTAGCGAATGGAAGGCTGAGTCAACTTTAGGGGTTAGCGGGATCAATCCCGCTTACAACTTGATATTCTTTTCTTCACGCCAGTGATGCTACCATTTATCTAACCCACCCCCCCACCCCCAATAGCGGAGCTTGACAGATGTTCTCAGGCCATCATTCCTTCATTCATTTATTCATTCAGAGCATTTATATAGCGCCTCCCATCATCACTACTCAAAATTTAATGCGCTCTTGACTCAAACTTCGGCGGAAAACAAAATTTTTTACATTAAAGGAAGCAAAATGCAACGTTGCTTAGACACCTTTAAAAGGTTTATTCCTGTCGCTATAAAGGTTATAAATATCATTTGATTTTATTCGCTCCAGGACTCGAAATGCGTGCAATGTTACTTAAAATCATAAGTTATGAAAAATCGACTTTTTGAAACTTTAAGGATTTTATGGATTCATTTGTATCAGAGAAATTTACGCAAATAACTAGTCAGAACTGCGAAGAAGTGATCGAAAATAATTTATCAGCGCAGTTTGGCTTAAATGCATTAAACAAAACTAAACGAATTAAAATATTTGAACCTATATGCATTGCCCCATTACTGGACTAAATGTATTAGTCTAGCACAAATGTACTGAACTATAATTGGAATACATAGTTCAGTCTATTTTGGCCAGTGGCGCATTGACCATTGTGCCCGTGTGCCAAGACACATGGGCCCGTCTGGTTTCCGAACGCGGGGCCCCTATGACAGAAAGGAATTAATACACATAATTCTAAATATGAAAGCTAACAGACCTTGGGCCCCTTGCATAATTGAAATGTAAAGGCATCAACATAGTCCAACGGGTCTGCTATTTGACTGAATTGGTCCTATGGGTCTGTAATTGGACTGAATTGGTCCTACGGGTCTGTTATTGGACTGAATTGGTCCAACGGGTCTGTTATTGGACTAATTAAAATTGGTTTATTTTAGTTCATATGTATTGGCCCATTACTGGATTAAGAAATCTGTATTTTTTTATGCAAGATTCCTTCGCGTCAAACATAGCTAACTTACTTGGTTATCTTTACAATACTGAATTTAGAAATAACGTCCACTGTTTAGAGACATTTTGACTTCGTAAAAATAGTTTTTTTAACAGATCACACCATTTGTACGGCATAATACAACTCAGTAAGACCCGTATTAGTTGATTGGTTAGTTTCTTTTTAATGACACTGTGTCATAACAAAAATGATTAACGTCGCCCTACTCTTTATGCATGAATTAGACACCTTTAAAATTTTTATTTTCGGCTCCATATAAATGCAATTTCGCACAATCGCCAATTAATGCCCATTCAAGGATTGCCTCATATAATTTTATGATAACAAAATGCAAAAAAAACTAACCTGAAATTACTTGTATTTCATATGCAATTAATTTGAAAACATTTAAGTGATAGACAACCACTCATCGCTGTATATAAGTAAAATTGCAGTGAATGTGTATATTGCAGTTCTTGAAAATGTTTGCAAATAAATTTATTGCAAATCTTTTAATGAAAGAAAATGAGCATTTACGGTCACAAAAATGAATAAAAACGATCTGCTGTGGCTGCTAAGGGCATATGGAACCGAAAAACATAAACTTCAGAGCCTGTATGTCCACCGAGAAGAGCCATAATGGCCACCGATAAATGGCCACTGAAGAGAACTGTTAACAGTATCCAACATTTTACTGTACTTATAAATGGTAAGAAACTGATTTAAAATTAAGACGATGAAAGAGACGTTTACGCCTTAGCTAAATGCCTGATAAGAGAATTCCTCTGACTGATTTTAACTCTACTAACACCGTGAGTCCAAAAGACTCTTAACCCTCAGGCTACAAGGGGGGTGGTTGCCACCCCCTTAGGTTTTTTTCATCTCAAACTTTTCCGTATGGAATAAAAATTTGACCTTTTAGGTAGCTGTAGGGGGTTCATTTACACACGTTTTGAGGTAAAATGTGAGATGATATCTCACACCGTTCAAAAGTTATACCCAATATACCCGAGGCACCAGGGGGTGGATACCACCCCCCCTAGATTTTCGACTATATCTTATCCGTCATTTAATATTAAGAGACACAAATTTTACCATTCTATAGAGGGAATGTGGGGCTACATTTCTATGGTCACTGAGTTGACCTGAGACAACCGGAAGTGCTCAAAATAAATAATAATACGCGTAATATGCGTGAAAAATGGCTGAATGGAAGGACTCCCCCTTAGTTTTTGTCTGTAGCGTATTCATTTGTCTTCCTAGAAGAGAAACAAAGATACCATTCTTTAGAGGGAATGTAGGGCTTCATTGCATACCTACATCTTTGTCTTTTGAATACCGGAAGTGATCAAAATAAATAATAATACGCGTAATCTGTGTGAAAATGGCTGAATACAGCATTACAACGTAAACCGATATATATATGTATGGATATATATGTATGGATGTACATTTATACTATATAAACATGTGTAGGGATGATTGTGTGTATCTTTTTATACATAGATTAGTTTCAAAACACACATAATCTTATATTTGTTTATCCAAAAAGTACAAAATGTACGCAATAATATACAATATTGCTAATTAAAGGGTTCCGTTGTTAAAAGTGATGTAATTTCGAGGTGCATTCACATAATGTACAACTAAATATACCATTCTGTGCAGAAATGAATGCTGAATCCATTGCTATATTACAAGTTATGATATGTGAAACCAAACACGAAAATCCAGGGGGGTGGTAACCACCCCCCCTTGGTAGTCCATGTCACAAAAAGCTTGGTAGCCCTAGGGTTAAACCTACTATAGGCAAATCAATCACAACCTCTTCTCTGAGGTCTTGAGAAACCCGGGGCATGTACTCCATGGGCTACTCCCCCCCAAAAAACCCGCTCCCTACACCCTGCGCCAGAGATAACATGACCGTTTTATTCCATAAGCGGACAACCTCACAAGCAGATCGTTTATAATAACAATGTTATACTCTGTATAAATGTATGTACACCAAAGTGCGGATATGCAATTGGTTCAATAAAGAATATACTTACTTACTTACTTATCAAGAAAACGAACTAATGTATATACTCATTTGTTTAAAGACGCATTTTATTGTGTTGCATATATTTTTATTCCATAATCGCATTGGCAAAACGCAATACGTTACACGATACGTCTATGTTACATATAGAAATAAATTCGTTTTTCTTAGAAGTTATACATTTATAATCGACGTTTATTTCGACACCTTTAAAACGTGTCCATCCGCTGATATATATATTTTAAACGGCGTTCAATGCACAGTTTTGTCCTTATCTAGTGAATCTTTCTACACTCTACAGAATCCATCTCTACTAACACCATGAACCAGAAACCTCTGAAATAATACACGCATGCAAACCAATGACGACATTGAAGGAATGATCTCCAATCAAGAAAATGAACTGATATACGAGTCCTTATTTAAAGACATCAACGTTATGGCAGCGATTACAAAACTTTTGAAGTTAAACTTTGGGTATAATAATAATAATAATAATAATAATAATAATAATGTAAAATAATAATAATAATAATAATAATAATAATAATAATAATAATAATAATAATAATAATAATAATAATAATAACAATAATAATAATAATAATAATAATAACAATAATAACAATAACAATAACAATAACAATAACAATAACAATAACAATAATAATAACAATAATAATAATAATAATAACAATAACAATAACAATAATAATAATAATAATAATCGTTAATTCCAACACCGCAATCAATGATTTGTTGGTTAGTTGCTGGTTAACAACGCTGCGTCATTAGAAATATGCTTAGCGTCGCCATCTACCTTTGTCCAGACTTAAGACAGGCACTACCAGAATACGGGCAATAATGGAGCTACATGTACACTAGAATTGTCAGCACATAATAGAACGTAATGATGATCATTAGTATTGGTTCGGATTAAACAGTTTTAGAGGATTCCAAGTGCGAGATAATTCAGTGGTTTGCACCTTGACCTCTAAGCCGAGAAGTAGGGGATTCAAATTTCCACCGGGTTGGAAAATGTTTCGAAGTTTATGTTCCGCTTGGTCTCCTAGAAAACTCATATAAAAATTTGGTACACTGAAACGCTGCTACTGCGCTACATCCCAGTGGGACCAGTCCCATCTGCGGATAAAGTAGGAGGGCGACGCTAATGTCTTCGTTATGACAAAGTATCGTAAAATACCAATCAACCGACTTGGCATACGGAGAGTACACCGTCGGTAGAAAGATCAGGCAGTGAGCGATGAGACTGGTCACCGGCCATCATATACCGAGGGTGAGAAAATGAAGTCGCTAACACTTCATACCCATGGCTTCGTCTCAGACCAGCTTAAAAGAGAAGCTCTCTAGTAAGTTCGATCTTAGCGTTACTTTCATCCAACGATCTTTGATATTAGTTGCCTGTTTTGTCACTTACATTGCAAATCAAATTGGTATTTCGAATGGATGGATCCACATTTTAACGGCAGCTTATGACAACATAGGCCGTTTCCGCCGACAAAGATTAGTTTTGGCATATTACAGCTCATTTACTTGGTATTTCGGCGAAATCAACAACTATTATAAGAACAGAATAAATGCGTTTAAAAGGTGTCTGTCTAATTTTCAATAAGAGTCTATAATTTTTTGATAGCGTGGCTATCAGAGGAGTCAGTGATACGTATGTAATTATTTAACGGCATTTGTTGGTCGCTTATATGTTTTAATCACGCTCACCTAACCTGATATGGAATTATTACAAGTTAAGTAAAGTATGGTCGAAGTCAACAGCTTTTTAAGCCATAAGTCATTATCAAACATTTGAGACTTTAGTAAGCGCACAATTATCTTCTTTTAAACACTGAATACTGTTGCAACGAAACTTTGCCGCGAAACTAGCAGTTACCAAAAGGTACCACCATTTAGAAAGACATCTATTTGGACACCTTTAAAATGTGCTATTTTGTCGTTTTATATATTTTTAAGCGCGCTCAAACTTCTAATAAACTCAAGCAACTTTGGCACTCCCGAGATTTCGTAAACACCGGAAAGTAGGTGAACGAACTGTCGTAAAGAAGAACAATAAGGTGGGTGGCATCACTTACGAAAATTTTTGTACTTGTCGGTTCATTCACCGGATTTAATTCTTGCGTCTATAACTTGCCTGTTCATGCACCGGAATAAATTTCTACGCGTTTCTTTCCTTTTAAGCACCGTTTCGCCATGAGAAAGCATGGACGACACTAACCCTAAACCTGACCCTAACCGACCCTCACGGCGCGTAACACCTCAACGTAACCTATATGGACTATAAAACTTGAAGTCGTGAGGGTCGTTTAGGGTCAGGGTTAGGGTTAGTGTCGTCATTATATTAACGTGAGGGTCCGTTAGGGTCAGGGGTTAGGGTCGTCAGCTTAATTGTGCTTGAAAGTACAGACATCTATTTTACGTGGGCAAGTCATTACCATTGAAAAAATTAATTCCGGTGAATTAACCGACAAGTACCAAAATTTTAAACTACTTTCATTCGGCCCTAATTTGAGTGCACAAAATGTCGTACCTGAGTGGTGCCAGTCATGAGTCTGGATAAGGGAGGAGGACGATGTCACCCATCTTCGTCACGGCACAGCGTCGTTAAACAAACACCACTCATTTAAATCGACGACCTGAAAAAAAGAAATACAGCAAATACAGAACATTCAAAAAAATAAGATAATTTACTGCAAGGAAAATTTAGGGCTGCGGATTTTAACGATTAATTAAGCGATTGATCGTTAAAAATGTTAATCGATTAAATGCGGCTTGTTTCATGATATCAAGGGCCCGATAGCGCATTGGATAACATCTGGCATAGAGACCGAGAGGTACCGAGTTCGAGCCCCCGTTGGGCGGATATGCTTTGTAGGTTGCTATTAGCGCCGTTGTATTGCAGGCTGTCTGTTCTGTTAGTAGTTAAGATTTAAATTGCATAACATGTAAATGTACAGCGCAGTTTTGTCAGGCGCTTATTAAAGAAAAGATATTATTATTATTATTATTTCCGAAGTAAACAATATGGCGAACAATGATAATGGGAAATGTTTGATTCAGCACTAGTTATAGCGGAGTTTTGCAAGAAAATGAAGATTATTATAGCGTGGGTTGAACAATCCTGAGGGTGTCTAACTGGACGCCGTTCGTTAGCTAGCCTTAGTAAGCCTATAATATTAAACCGCAGTCTCAGATATTTAACGTCAATCTCCAATACTTAATGTCAACTTATGGATGTGAAGGCTGTTCAATCGACGCTGACCTTCTCCAAGCCACAGTGAAGTCTACTATAGACTCTTCTCAAATAAAACAGTCAAGAAAGCTCCAGCCCGCGTAGTCACCAAAACTCACAAACATCACAACATAACCTCTGCTCTCAAATCACTTCATTGACTAAAAGTCCCTCAACGCATCCATTACATAATTGCATCACTTACCTACAACACCCTTCAAGCCTCTCAACCCTCTTATTAAATTCGCTAGCTGTACCATCCAACAGCCCAGGTCTACTCGCTCATCATCACATCTTTCTCTATCTCCGACTCCAGTCTCATCCACTTAAATTCTGCAGCCGCTCCTTAGTCGATGTTGCCACCGCTCTTTGATATAAGCTCCCAAAGTTTTACATTCCATAATGTCGGTTGACTGGTTAGTAGCAATTTATATTAGCGACATTGTTTCTAAAGAAAGGTGACTGGCGACGCTACACTTTTATGCAGAAATTAAACACCTTTAAATCGTTTCGTTCAGACACTGAATATAATTCTAATTTTCTTTCAATTGCAATGTAAAACCCAAAATGGTAGTAAATGATTGGTTGTATTGTATTGTATTGTATTTGAACACTTGTTATAGCGCCTCTACCAGATTTCCTATTCAGAGGCGCTCCCGACTACTACTGTAGTCGGAGTTTCACGCCGAAGCGCATGAGCAATTGCGAGTGAAGGACTTGCCCAGGGTCCCTACGCGACGGCTTTGAGGTGGATTCGAACCCGCAACCCTCCAGCTGCAAGGCACCGAACATACCCCCAAACCACCGCGCCCCAGTATATTGTGTTGTGTGTTGTGTATTGTACTCCACGTTTATAATGCGACCGAGCCACCCGCAGTAAAGATCCGAGAAATTAATCTCTGATAAACCGACCTCGACCGGGAAGCGAACCCGGGGCGCCGACGCGGAGAGCGGGCACCAACCCACTCGGCCACTCAGGATCCTGATGGTTGGTAAAGTTACTGCTTAACAACGCTGTGTCATAAAAAATATAATAGAAAAAGGCGTCGAATATATCAGTGGCGGATTTATTACGATAGCTGGTAAGTTTCTAGCGTGTAACAACATCTTATGGCTGCTAGGGCGGTTGACGTCCCCCCACCCCACACCCCCAACCGTCAGGTGTCCATTAGGAGTGATCGGGGCATGTCTGGCATGACCTGCTCCAGCCTATCAAGTAAGCGCAAATGGCCATTTTCTGCAACAAAGAGCACCCTACCGAGAAATCCCGAGCGCCGATGGTTTGGTTAGAAAAAAGCTCATCATAAAGATGTCGAATCAATATAGTTTAATGGGTAATTGGTAAAATAATCTCTGCGGGGCGTATATGGGACATAGTGGCAGGCTTAGTGTTCTTGGTATGTTTAAGTTTTTGTACTTCAAAATGATGTGTAAAATTGCTTTAAATAAGAAATATTCTTCTTCTAATTCCTACTTTCACCGAAAATTAGACACCTTTAAATCGTTTCCACAGGAAACTATATATATTAAACTTTCGCTATATTTATTTAAGTCGAAGTCAGCAGCATTCGTTAACAGTTAAACTCTCGATCCATCTATGATCTATCCCTTTGACAGTTAAATTATGTAATCTCATTAACAGTAATTTAAAGCCGTTATCAATTGCTCTAGAAACCTCAAGATGTCGACAAACATTGGAGACTTACAAAAGCTAGCTATTAAATGGCCATATCTAATTAGAAACCCTCACAACGATTTTATTCTACGCTATAAATACTCATTAGTTTCGCTAACCGGACAATAAATCATGAATTGCGTTGAAAGGTAACAGCAAACATGCATGATCGGCCCTGGCAGACACAAGATGTCGTTAAACAGGCGGCTCAGTAAATACAAGCCCCAATTATTCTCCCCAGGTGATATGAGAAGAAAACAATATAACTAGGCCGTAACGCATTCATTATCTGGCGTAACCTTTGACCCAAAACATACGTTATAATCATCAGTATACAACAACACGTTTAATAATTATAATTAATCAGCCAACAAAGACCCAGCCATATATCCTCACTAGTCGTCATTTCTTCTGTTGACATAATGTAGGTCCATTTGCAAATATAAACACCTCCACACGTGCACATATATACATGTCATACACGCACACATACACATACACACACGCACATACACACAGGTTCTGAGTGACCGAGTGGGTTGGTAGCCCGCTCGCCACGCCGGCGCCCCGGGTTCGATTCCCGGTCGGTCGGTTTATCAGAGATTAATTTCTCGGATCTTTACTGCGGGTGGCTCGGTCGCAATATAAACGTGGAGTACAATACAATACAATACAACACAATACAACTGGGTCGCGGTGGTGTAGGGTATGTTCGGTGCCTTGCAGCTGGAAGGTTGCGGGTTCGAATCCACCTCAAAGCCGCCGCGTAGGGACCATGGGCAAGTCCTTCACTCGCAATTGCTCATGCGCTTCGGCGTGAAACTCCGATTCAGCGTCCGCGCAGTAGTCGGGAGCGCCTCTGAATAGGAATCTTGAAGGGGCGCTATAACAAGTGTTCAAATACAATACAATACAATACAATACAATACACACACGGACACACATACACGCACACGCACACAAATACACACACAAGCACATACAGTTCTTTGATAATCGAGGGAATTTAATACTAAACTGATCATTCAAGTTTCGTTATGTATTTATTTCGTTAGCTAATTAGTTGTTCTAATGAGTAAGAATGGCTATAGAGAACTCTCTTTCAACACTTTTAAAACGTCCTAAAGCGATGACATGGTTACGCATATGGGATATAGTGGCCGACTGGTTAGAGGGCCTCGCCTTCTAACGCAGGGAATACAGGTTCGATCCATCCCCTATGACACTGTTACCGGATTGGGAACTTAAACAAGTACTTCACCCACAACTGCTAAGCGCCAACGATTGTTGCTTCGTCATTAGATATTATACTATGCATCACTTTCGGTCAATCGAAATTGTATTGTATAAATTACTCCGCCGTAGTGCCACAATTGTATGGTAGTTCCCTTCTCAAGCCTGGAGAAAGTAGGAGGGACACGTCAACGGTCCTTGCAGCCATAAGATGGTGTTAAACATTGACTACTAACTTGTAATCGATATAAATCCGCCACTGCCGTATTCGGGTGGTGTCTGTCCCAAGCTTGCAGAAGGAGGAGGGGGACGTCAATTTTTCGTTCGATTATCTTTATTATAAAACAGCGTTGTAAAACAGTTACTAGCCAACAAATTGCCATTCTCACCAAGGAATTGTGATTGAGCGAAAATGACAAGTATCCTATATAAGCATTGAAAGAAAGAAATTAAAGGTGTCTAATTCCTGAATAAAGGAGAAGGGCGACGCTAATCATCTTTGTCATGGCATGCTTTCTTTAAATAGTAACTAACCAATCAACCGACTTTTTGCAATATAAGGCAAGTCCCGACATTTCTCGACCCCACACAAAAAACCGTGTCAGAGGGACCAGTTTATACACCGGCGATATATCAAATCATGGCTGCAACAGCCAGGTTATTATGTCCGTTCCGATGCCAGGAATCCGTGGAGGTCAAGCCGAAGAGACAGCATGGCGTTACTGTGGTAATCGGTGGTGATGATGATGGTGGTCGTGTTTTGAAACAGGAGTAGAATCAGGAAGATGCCGTACTACGCCATAGGAACGGAGAACTGTTTAAAATAATTTCTGTCGACTGCAACGGCCTTTGTTGCTAAATGATGTCGTTAAACTCTGCATCCATTCATCCCTTCGACAGTTAACTTATATCGTCTTATTAGGAGTAATTTAGAAACGTTGTCAATAGCTCTGGACACCGCACGATTTCGTTAAACATTGGAGACCTACAAAAGCTAGCTAATAAACGGCCATATCTAATTAAACACCCTCACAACGCTTTTATACCGCACTATAAAAGGTTCATTTTCGGTACGCCGACAATGTTATGATAGTGTTGTGTGATTGAAATGATCAAATAAACAGAAAGCGCATCAAATATACATGTCTTACTTACATGGCAAATATCAAGCAAGCTGTACCGAGAAAATTTATTGTAATAGATTGAAGGCTCGACATGCTTTGTAGGCTAGCATAATAAATTATAAAGAATTGTCGCCGTGTATTGCAGGCTGTCTGTTCTGTTAGTAGTTAAGATTCATGTCTTCTGTAATTTGTGTTCAATTGCATAACATGTAAATGTATAGCGCAGTGCATTTGTCAGGCGCTTCAAATAAAAAAAAGATTATTATTATTTCTTATTATTATTATTATTATTATTATTATTATTATTATTATTATTACATTGCATTATTATTATTATTATTATTATTATTATTATTATTATTATTATTATTATTATTATTATTATTATTATTATTAATATCATTTTCATTGACACCCTCACATCGACTTTATGCAGCGCGATAAATGCTCATTTTCGTTCAGCTTGTTGTTGAATTCTGGATAATTTTTATGTAAAGTTGTAGTCAACCACCCTGACAGCCACAAGATGTCGCGTAACAGGAATTATCAATAAATGCAAGCAGCCCTAAACTGGCCTAACCTTTGACCCAAACTTACTTTATAATCACCACCATACGATATCATATTATTTTAATAAAATTTAATAATCAGCCAACAACGATCGACATTCTCACGTCATTCATCATCACTAGTCGTAATCGGCACACACACACACGCGCATGCACATGTGATACAATTTACAATATCAAACACGTATGTATTACAATATAAAAAACCTATCTTATGTCCCTTGACACGGGCCATTTTGCATGGATATACAGGGAAATTTGATTTGAAAAGGTTAATGTCTTCCATCAATATTCGCTTCAAACGAACCGTTCCCATAAAATCGGGATCGTGGGAAAGCCAGGGTCAATAGGTCATTCAAACAGAAGTGAAGCTATGCAGGGTAAGCTTAACCTCTTACCTTTTCCTTTTCATTCTATTCCCTCTCATCGTCCTTTATCCCTTTCTTTCCCAGTATTTCTTCGATCATTCTTCCATTCACATCTTGTATTGTATTTTCGTTTATTTCATAACTTGCTGTCAAGACGCAACAAGTAACATCAATGCATGATTATGCAGTTATAGTATTAGAGACTATAGTACTATTATAGCTTTAGGCCTAGATAATGCACTGTTCAGCACTATAATAGGTATAGTTCTAATAGGGCAAATTGCATGGATTATAGTATTGAGAGTGAGGCCAAACGACAGCGAGGATTCAGACAGCTGCTAGTAAATGTCTTTGAACATCTGGCGTGGTAAAAAATTCTTGCTATCCTTGAGGCAGAGCAAAGGGGTGGGGCCTGAGTCGCAGATTGTATCGGCTCTCCTGTCGCTCGTGGCACATTCGACGTAGAACGTGTTTAGGCTCGCTTATTATGGCCTTAAACAGCGCGTCGTCAGCTCGGTTAGCCAAACTTTCAACTGTTGGGGCCTCCTGCGGCAGAAACCCAGCTCGCCTAAGTCGATTGGTGAGTCCATATCGCGCGCTGTTTCTAAAGAAAGTCTCCCTCAAAGCGACTGATTAAGCTGATACTGTTAAGGGTGATACATCTCTGTTGCAGGCGCTATATAAAGCAATTAACTTATAACGGCGCCTGACCAAGTTCTCTTCTAGGGCAAAGGCATCGAACTCTAATGCAGTTCGACATTTATCTAGCTCCAGTTTAGGAGAGCTTCCTCCATCAATTAATTAGCTTCAACTGATCAAGTCGTGACTGAACCATTTTCCCTGCCTTCCTCTCTTCACTCCACTTCCCTCCCTATGCTCAATCTCACGCTCTCCTTTTCCCTCCACTTGTCTTTTCCAGGCTCCTTCTTCATCTCCCTACCCAACCACGACCATCCCTTCTTCATTTATATTCTCGTATTTTTCCAGTTCCATCTCTTCTTTTCCATTCTAATTCCAACGTTTCCATTCCCATCCATTCCTTTTCCTCTCCATCCCATATTTTCTTTTCCCATCAGTAGTAGTAGTTGTTGATGTAGTAGTAGTAACAGCAGCAGCAGTAGTAGTAGTAGTTGTGGTGGCGGCGGAGAGAGTAGCAGTAGTTGTTATATTAGTAGACGACGACCCATCCGTTCCATCCCATTCTCAATCCCAGATCCTCCTCATTCCATCTCCATTCTCCTCCCTACCCTTCGCTCCCACCTATTCTTCTCCCCAACTGATCCTTCTCTTCCTCGCTACCCTCCTCCCTCCAACCGGAAGTCGACGACCGAACGTGTGTTGTTTCCGGTCATCCTCTCGACCGCTAGATGGCGAATGGCGAATGGCGAAATCGATACAACGCCCGGAAGGTGGCGCCCTCCACAGCCAACAGAGGACTATCGAATGACAAAGGAATTTAGCCAATCCAGGAACAGACTGAAGGACGGACGGATGAACGCTCAGAAGAAAGGACAGAAAGACAAACAGACAGACAGACAGACAGACAGACAGAAGGACAGATGGATGGACGTACGTAGATAGGAACGGATCGACGGTCGGAGAGATAGACTGATTGAGAGACAGTAACATAAACGGAAGGATGGACGGACAGATAGACAGACAGACAGTGAGGTGGACAGAAAGGGGTACAGCATATGCAGCAATAGACACCGTCGCTATAATTATAGACGTTATAAATTAGTTTATACTGAGTGATTACTATTGAATTCATTAGTATATTTACATCGGAATCTGACTCGTGTGTTTCATTCATTCATTCATTCTTTCTTTCTTTCTTTCTTTCTTTCTTTCATTATTCAAAGCATTTATATAGCTAATCTCCAACATTACTACTCCGAGGCGCTATCGACAGAAACTTCGGCGGAAAAGAACAGTTTATGCTTTTAAATCTAACAAAGGCAACGTTACTTGGACACCTTTAAAACGTTTCTGTCTGTCGATATAAAACTCATCAACTCACTCAAATTTCCAATCACTTTGATGTTCAGGGAACAAATTAATTACATGCGTTTTTAAGTAAAAAAGGGCTTAAAAATGAGGCTATGTTATGCATACCATAGAAACAGTGAGAACTGGTCAAAAGAATTTCTGGCGACGTCAATGGCCTTTGTTGCCACAAGATATCGTTAAACTCTGGATCCATGCATACAATAATTGCGGGCTTGTTCAGATAATGGCGTAATTTGGACAGCATAAGTTTTTAGGTTTCATTGCATTATATACATTTTCGAATTGTCGTCAACGGTCTTTGATGTCAAAATACGACGTAAAACCTTAATAAACTTCGCACTGAATTGGTCCATACGGACAGTGAGAACTGTTCAAACTAATTTTAAAACTCGTTTCAAAGTCTTTGTAGAAACGGCCATTTGAAAATGATTGGAACTTAGGTGACAGTACAGGGTCCGAGAACGCAGCGAGGTCTCGTTTACACCGTTTACTTCCGGTGTCGTATTTCCGCCGGAAGAGCGAATTAGCGTAGACCGGAAACGAGTGGGAGTGCCAGAGAGTGTTCTGGTATTATCGCTCAGTCGAATGATGTTAAGACGATGTTGACCCCGAGCTATTTGCCCTTTCAGTTGAAATCGTTGTTCACACGAAGAAACGCACACGCACACACACACACACACACACACACACATACATACATACATACATACATACATACATACATACATACATACATACACACATACACACATACATACATACATACATACATACATACATACATACATACATACATACATACATACATACATACATGCAAACAAGCTCACACACCCACATACACATACACACACAAACACACACATACATACATGCATACATACACACATAATTATACACCACCGAGCTATATTCCGTCCCAGTTGAAGCCGGGCTTCACACACATACACACATTCGCAGATACCAATACAAATATGCACACACACGCGCGCACAAACACACACGCGCGCGCGCACATACACACGCATCCACTCACAATCATGGACACACATAATTATATGCAAGTACATACATTCACGTACTCACACATACAATCACCCACCCACATACGCGCATATGCACGCACAAACAAACATACATACATACACACAACTGACCAAAGCAGCTGTCCACAGATGACTGAACGACTGTCCACAGATGACCAGTCCGACGCAGCATTAGTGACCATATCGTGCAAATAAATACAAACATCGCTCGAACATTTGACCACGGCTGACCATCATCGCAACCACCGGACAGTCTGTCCACTGCTATAACTATCCGCATCCGTTCGACTGGTCAGTCTGCTGGACGCCGCTGACCAGTAGTGACCATTTGATTGACCGATCGCGGAATAGAGATGAACGATAGCGCACGGACGGAGCTTTTCACTGGAAAAGGATCTCGCTGGAGGGACATTTCTGTTTTGGAATTAGGAGCGATGAAAGGGTATGACCTTTGAACTGCTGCCAGTTGACCTTTTGACTGAGGAAGAGATGGATACACTTCTGGCTTGGAGGAGGAATAAGGTAGGCTGTCCCATTGATCCTCAGTATTGACATAAGTCTCCTCACGCGTGACATTCTCGTTTTCCTCATCTTTATCCTCTTCTTCTCCGTATCCTACTCCTCCTCTGCATCCTCCTCTTCCTCTTGAACATTTCTATTATATTTTCCTATTTCTGAATAATTCATCCTCTTCTAGCTTTCATCATTCTCCTCCTCATTATCGTTAATTGTCATTGTGTTCATTCTATTCTTCCTCGGCATCCTCTTCGCTAAATTCATCATTCTCATCTTCCATTTCTTCTTCATCATAATCATCCGCTTTATCTTATTTGTCACATTAATCATATTCCACCTCTTCAACCTCTCCATCTCCATGACTGTATCTGATCTCATCACTCTCGTCTTCCATTAGCATCTTCATTTATTCCGTCTGCTCTCTCCCTGTGTTCTCGGCTTTCCGTTCCATCTCCTCCGTTTTGCTTTCCTTTTTCCCTCATTCCAGTTTCTTCATCTTTAGCACTTAATCGACGTATTTCCTCCTCTTCTTTCCTCTCCTTCCATGTTCAAGATCTTCATCTTGTATTCCTCCTCATAATTGTCATCCTATTTTCTGTCTCCTAATTCTCAACCTAGTTCACACCCTAATTCTCATCCTATTTCCATCCTCATAATTGTCATCCTATTTTCCCTCCTAATTCTCCACCTGCTCCTCCTAATTTTAATCCTGTGTTCCTCCACCAAATTCTCATCCTATATTCACCTTCTAATTATTATCCTCCTATATTCTCCTCCTAAGTCTCCTCTTATTTTTTCCTCATAATTCTCCTCCTGCTCCTCCTAATTTTAATCCTGTGTTCCTCCACCAAATTCTCATCCTATATTCTCCTCTTAATTCTCCTCCTATTTTCTCCTCCTATATTCTCATCCTAATTCTCATCCTATATTCTCCTTCAAATTCTCATCCTATTCTCTCCTCCTAATTCTCAACTTTTTGCTCCTCCTCTCAGGTTCCATCATCCTCTTTTAAACGTTTTAGCTTAGTCCTCATAATTTATTATTAATCCTCCTCCTTATTTTCTTCTGCCGTTCCCTAATGTTGCTGTACTTAGTCTTTTGATCGTCATCATAATAATCATCATCATCATCAGCAACGACAACAACGACAAGATCATAATCAACAACAACAACAAAACAACATCATTAACAGTAGGCTAACATCAATAAAATGATGACAGTCGAATCATCGCCTTTAAAGCAAAACCAATTTATATTCAGTATAGCCTGGTTACAACTTACTTACTTACTTACTAGCGTCGCATGGTTCCTTTTAAGCATAATCTGCTAACGAAAATCGATTAACCATACAATCAGATTTTGCTTTTGATTGACTGATTTATTTATTTACTTACTCTCGTACTTACTAACTTATAGCCTACAATGATTTGCGTACACATTTTGTTGGTTGGCTAGTGCGCAAAGTCATTTAGCAACTGACTGACCGACCGACCTAACGACCAACCCCTCATTAACTCACTAACTCACTTTATCACTAATTCACTCACTAATTCACTCAATCACTCATTTATAGACTGACTGACTGACTCGCTCACTCTCGCACTCGCTCACACACGCACTCACTCACTCACTCGCTCGCTCACTCACTCACTCACTCACTCACTCACTCACTCACTCACTCACTCACTCACATCACTCACTCACTCGCACGCTCGCTCGCTCGCTCACTTGCTCATGGATTCGATGCAATGGATTATCGAGGCTCTAGTATCCGCTGCTATTTGACATTAATTTGTTTTTTTAATCTACCGGAAATTATTTGCATTATTTGCCTACGGCCTGGGAAAACAAATGGTTCTTTTCCCAGGTGACTTGTCAGCCGGAAAAATGGCCGTCGCGCGTCAAAGCCATGCAGACGAGTATGACGATGAAAAATCCCCTAAACCTTATTAGCTGGCGTGCAAAGATATCAGCATTTAATACTGCTTATATAGCGCTAACGTCCGGATTCATAAGCTCATATCTAATAGAGATTGCCTCCATAAAGCCTTCTTTGCGTCAAATGATTAATCTAATGTTTATATATAGCGCTTCATTTTGGATGACATTAACGTAAAGGCTAAGTAAGTGAAAATCTGCCGAGTCAAAATCTTTAGGCTGAGACTAAAAACAGACTAAATTTAGACGCTAAATAAATTGCATGGACGCCCATAATCAGATATGAAACGAAGGGTCTCACGAACTGACTCACTCTTTGACTCAATAAGTGATTTTCTCACACACTGTTACAATGACTCAATAATTCACTCCTTGACTCTTTCACTGGCTAGATTTTTCCCCACTCACAGACGAACTGACTCGTTTATTCAGTCAATGACTCACACGAAACTCACTGACATTGGCTCACTGACTATAGCTGACACTCGCTCATTGAGTCAATGCCATTCATTGACTCACTGAATGTTAATCACTGACATTCGCTCACTGACTCACTGACATTCGCTCACTGACTCACTGACATTCGCTCACTGACTGTAGCTCACTTAGCCACCTACTCGCAGCCTACTTCCACCAACTATCCACAGCAGCTGCTGTTCCTTCTTCCCGCATAAACAACGTTCCGCGTCTATCCCATCATACAATCCTCCCTCTCCCTAAGATCAATACTAAAAAGATTCCGGTCCGCAGACGAGACGTTGGCGCTCTATAAAGACGCGAAATAGCAAAGCAGGGATCCATAGAAGACAAACGGGGATCCAGTCTAATATAAATCACATCCGTCCGACCGCTCATTAGTATTCCAATGGAGAAGCTGCGGTTCGTAACTTCTCCCGCGATTTCGCGGTTTAGAATCCTTCACACCAATTACCCATAGCCATAACTCCTACTCGTTAAGTCGACGAAAATTACCCCCCTAACCTCGTTCCTCATTCCACGCCCGCTCTATGTAACCCCCACACACGGTCTCTATTACCCTGCTCTCCCGGTCATGGATGACCTCACATCAGTAAATAACGGGCAGCCTCTAGGCTGGTAATTTTACTCCGCGTCCGCCATTTTGTTTTCACCCGCGATTGCATTATCGTTGATTATCGCAAGGCGCATGCGCGATCTGGTTTCATTCTTTAGCGCTATAATAAATGGCAAGGCAGATATAAATACTTCACCGTATAACGTAGCTAAAGACTATAATTATATAGTACTGATTG
Organism: Aporrectodea caliginosa; assembly: GCA_020284085.1. NCBI lineage: Eukaryota > Metazoa > Annelida > Clitellata > Crassiclitellata > Lumbricidae > Aporrectodea > Aporrectodea caliginosa. Next base: position 479,374 of record JACEVL010000153.1, on the reverse strand, counting down.
CACCGTTATAAAGGTGTCTAACGAATATGCCACATAAGATGTGCACGGTATACGTGCCTATATTACTTATTTGCTGGTCCAGTGGATCGTAATGAAGAAGAGCCGACCTTGAGGCTTTTGTGGCGCTATATATGTTGGTTATGCTCTGACTTGACTGAACATTATGTCCTGAGATATTAATGGGTGACGCTGTGAGTGATGCCTTCACTTTCAATCGCATTGGCTGGGGTTAGAATCGCCCGATGCGGTAAATGTTTTTGTAACTAGCTGATTTTTAATAATACCCTCACAACCTAGGTCTGTACATTGTAAACGAAATTGTAATTGTAATTAGCAACTTCTTCGGTGTCCAACGCTCAAGGCATCAACCGGTGGCACACCAAAACCAAGTCGCAATCAAGTCAATACCCAGAAGATAAGTCCATAATACGGAGAGGCAGCAATTTGAAAAAGGTAAGTCTTTGAGAACAAGATGAGCAGAATGAACAGCTACAGTACGAGAATTCGAAAATATAGGTTCAGCAATCAGCATCCGAAAAATCTCGGATGCTGATTAATCTCGCGTACGTTTTCCATCTGTTGATAAATGTTTACACCACTGGACCCATCAACTGCAATATTCAGACTCAGTGTGGTTTATTTTATTATAGCGTCTGTAAGCGTAGATTGAGAGGTTCCAAAGGAAAACGTCCTAACTAATCGCGAGTGGTTCAGCATTTAATGACGACATGTTAAGGAAACAAAGGCCGTCGAAATCATTTATGCCGACGTCAACGGCCATTGTTGTTGCCATAAACTTTCGATCCATCCATTTGAATGACAGGAGGACCAATTGTTCTTTTGCAGCAGAGTAGCTAATTTGTCAGAGAGATCTTAGACACCTTTAAAACATTTTCAACCGATCTTATATGTTTAAATGTGCGGAAGGCAACTTTTAGTACAATCCATTTTCTTATTTATCTCTTCAGTCAGGTGTGTGCCAACGATGAAGTTTGTACAAGATGACTCCATTTCTTTCAGTCTCTGAGGTCGTTCCATGTCCATGTCTTTTTCTGAAAGATCCTGTCTCACGTTTCTCATCCATGTCTTTGTTTGTCTTGCTCCACTCCGTGTTCCGTCCACGTGGCAATATTATGCCCTTGCTGTCAATCCCTTACCATCCATTCTTACTACATGACCAAACCATGTCAGTCTTCTTTTTGATCCTGTCTACCAGTGTTTCAATCTGTCCCAACTCCTTCCGGATTACCTCATTACGAATTATGTATCGTGTGGTCCTCCCCGCTATTCTTCGTATCCATTTCCGCCACTAGATCTTCCTTTCGCCCTTCTTCCGTAGGCACCAACGCTCGGATCCATACATCACTACTGGTTATAATAATGCACAAGATGTTTACCCGTCCTAAGACGGCAAAATTTATTTCAATGAGGATTTCAGATACTGATGAATCAAAGAAAGAGCTTAGATGGCGGTCGAAAATCGGTACACTCAATAACATTTGCTTTCTGCCCATCCCTTCCCTTCCCTTCTCATCCTACGAATTCCCCTCTTCCTCCGACACCCCTCCCTCCCCTGCCACACCTTGCCCATCTCCTCCCCTTGTCTCCGTCGCTCGACTCCCCTTACCCCTCCGCAACCATGTTGCACAGTGTGAATTTAAGCAAATATTTTTGATAACTTCAAAACATGGAAATGTAAAACGAAAAGCACAGGCGTCCGCTGTGTAAGCCACTTTGTGGCCACCTATCGAATTGGCTGGTACTCATACGGCTGCGTAACAGAAATGTTGACTGCTCCACAGACATTTCACTTCTGTTATATATATTTTTATGCCAAACGAATAATGAGAACTATTGAAAAATAATTTCTGCCAACATCAACGGCTTTTCTTTTGTCGCCATAAGCCCATCAGATTTAATTAAACTCTGGATCCATTCGCAGTGAAATAAAGCCATAGATAGACATATGGAAATACATCTGGACCTGGTTGGTGATTTGCTGTGTAACGACGTTCTGTGAAACAAAGATGATCACCGTCGCCCTCTTCCTTTCTCCAGGCTTGGGACTGGCACTAGCATACTACCCAGGCAGTGGCGGAGTTATCGAAATACGCTTCGATCCAGAGTTTAACGATATCTTATGGTAACAAATATCGTTGACGTCGCCATAAATTATTTCGAACAGTTCTCACCGTTCCTATGGCATAATGAATGCATCTATTACGCAACCTTTCACCTCAGGAAATTTAACGAGCACTGTGAGCTAAGAAACATCATTAGCGTCGTTTCTCCTCCATAACCAGGCTTGGGGTTGGCACTGCCAGGGAGGGCGAGCGAGCAGTGGCGGAGTTACCTAACAAAATAACGTAACTGATGTTTATAATAGGGCTTGTCGGCAACGTTATAAAGGTGTCTAACGAGTGCGTTACATTGTCTAGTGTACTAGCAATACTTTGTGACTATACCGGGGCCTTTGACGTCGACTAGCCTCACTTTACTGGCTTAGAATTATAGTGACATGACATCTTATGGCCTACAGGTCTCAACACACTGCACCTCAATTCTGGAACGAACGTCCCTCTGAATTCCGCATATTCTCAGTTCCTCCACCAATAACGCCACTCACGCAACGTAATAAGCAAACGAACATTGTGGCCTGATACAGGGAGAGAATTGCGAAATCTGCCACGCTTTCCATTTGTTTAAGAAGACTGCTACCAACTTCGAACACCCTGTTAATATTGAAGTTCTGTGGCGGCTCTCCACAGCTTACCAGAAAATGGACATTTTGTATGGGTCAATTAAGAACTTCTGTCTCTAGTTATAAACCACGATATGCATCTTTAGTTTGCGACATGCAGAACCAGGTTTCTCACTAGTGAGCAACCACGAGTAAGTCTACGATGTTTTATTTTCTTAGATATATATTTTGATTAATGTTAAATTGGTTATTTCCTTGATATAACTTATAATGATTGATATTACACGTGGCGCATTGGATAACATCTGGCACAGAGACCAAGAGGTACCGAGTTCGAGCCCCCCGTTGGGCGGATATGCTTTGTAGGCTGCTATTAGCGCCGTTGTTATTGCAAGCTGTCTGTTCTGTTAGTAGTTAAGATTTAAATTGCATAACATGTAAATGTACAGCGCAGTGCGTTTTTCAGGCGCTTATTAAAGAAAAGATATTATTATTATTTATTATTATATTATATTATTATGATTAATGCTAGCGGCCAATGGTGCTAGCCGCAAGTATTTTTTCTGTTCCTAAAACCGTGGCGGCTCCCAAAAGTAACTAAATTTGGCAATGCGGCTCCTCACCGAAAATAGGTTGGTGACCAGTATCTTATGGCAAAAAAGACCGTTGACGTCGACCGAAATTATTTCGAACTGTTCTCACTCTGCGTTGTCCGATGTGCAGACCTGCGCAGGAAGGACTAAGTACTAATAGTAATTACTAAGTCTCGCCCTTCGTATGGCATATTGCCGATTATGGCATAATGAATGCATCTGTTATTGAACCTTTTACCTCAGGAAATAGTAGTAGCAGTTTAAGCTAAACATTCATAATCAAGTTGTTTCTAGTTTATATCGAGGAATCGTTTAAGCTGACTACTAACCTTGAACACCCTGTTAATATTGAAGAACATTATAATTATGTTGAGAGTATTGGAATCGGTTCGTGGGTCCTCAATTGGCCCTGATGGTAGCCCTTCTTGGCTTCTATCCACCATGGCTCATCTTCTCTCTACCCCGGCTATGTATCTTTTCAACCGCTCCCTGGCTTCCTCTTACACGCCGCCCCAGTGGCGCTCTAGCTGTATCACGCCAGTCCCTAAAACCTGCGTCCACAAAATGAGGCAGACTTTAGACCCATTCTATTACTCCGGTGCTATATCGCATGCTGGAGAAAATAGTTGTGAGGAGTTACTTAAACCCAATCTTCAATGATCCTGATGCAAATTCTATCCTTGATGACCAGTACACCTTTCTGCCCTCTGGCTCCATCACATTCGCCCTAATTGCTCTCACCCATGGAAGGCGAGCAGCGGTGCGCAGGACCCTATTTAGGGACCCGATCCGGGAGGCCGGAAGTCCATCGTATATGACGCTACAGTAGTCAGTCAAGCCGTGAAACATCAAAAGCATGGACAAGCGTTGAGGTTGTGATAGGAGTCAGAGAGCGGAAATCACCTTGAGCTGTCGCAGCTGATAGTAGCAGCTGCGGCAGAGAAGATTTATGTGTGGCGTAAGTATGAGTTCCTGGTCTAGGATGTCTCCCAAATCCCGGAAAGCATACGGGTGTCAATCACAATGATGTATGCTTGTCGTAAACATGACTTGTCAGAAGATTGGAAGCAGGTGTCTTTGAGGAAGTGACGTCATCGTAGCTGATGCTGGGGTTTCTGTCGGTGTCAGATGATGACAGGTTGTCAGTGAGCCATGTTTGTGGATTATTGTCGGATTTAGCGCAGGTCGATGAATTACACTCGACGGAGTAAGAAGGTAAGAAATAAACCGCACCCGGTAGAATAAGATTCAACGCAGTACAAGCGCTCAGCCGTAAATCAAGTCGAATAAAGTCACGAAATACAATTAGAAATTTATATAGTGCCACTACAGGAGAAGCCAATCAGTGTTTGTCTCTGCGCGAGTCCGAATTATTTAATCAATTAATTCATCATTTAGGAACAGAAAACTCAGAGGTGGTCCCAGTCAAGCCAGATGAACCATAGCAGAACATGAACGTGATGTTTCTACCCAATTCCTACCCGGTTAATCCATCCAATCTTCCGCCTTCGAATCCTTAGCCCACCTACAAATCGAAAAGTTAACGACATCCCACGCTAAAATAATAAAAATCCACTAGACGTAACCGCAATAACACCCACGCTGTAAGGCGACGTCTCTTGGACACCTTAAATTTTGAGTCACTGGAGGCTATATATTTACAGAGACTATTGTTGTACATTACATCAGATTTGCTTTTAGATACATTCAATCAGGCAACTTTCTATTATAACTGAACATATAATCTGCAGTAAGTCAAAATAATTTCTGCGGACCTAAACGGCCTTTGTTGTAATAAGATGTCGTTAAACTCTGGATCCATCCATCCATCTATTTGAACTGTTGGATTAGCACAGTGCGACTATCTCACGAGGTGATGCCAGCGCTGGTAGATAAACCATCGAAACCTCTCCATCACCCTTGTCCAAAATCTAATCCAAACTAATCCACGACTTCATTGGCGTCGTTGTAATAACGCACACGACATTGGTCATCCCTTCTGCACCCAGTGACATTTCCAAGCTGTTCCAGACTTAGTTATATCTTGCGCTAAACAACAATACACTAGACGTAACCGCAGTAACAAGCCCGCGTTTGAGGGCGACGGCTTCTTTAACACCTTAATTTTTTTTTGAAACTGTAGGCCTATATATACACTCAGTTAGTTTACTATAACTCTAAAAAAGAGCTGTAATATGCCAAAAATAATCTTTGTCGGCGGCAACGGCCTATGTTGTCATAAGCTGCCCTTAAACTGTGGACACACACTATAACTCTCTATATTTAACTCAGCCACTGTTCGCTTTCTGACAGTGCCAGTCCCGAGCCTAGATAAAGGAGGAGGGCGACGCTAATGGTCTTTGTTACCACACAGTGTCGTTAAACTGAAACTACTATAATTCTATAATTCGCAAACTCAGCCACTCTGACTCTGGCAGTGCCTGTCCAAAGCCAGAAGCAACGAGGAGGGTGACTCTAATCATCTTTGTTATGACACAGCGTCGTATAACAGCAATTAACGAACCATCTATATATTCACAGTAGTTTTAGAATTTAACTGAACCTATGAGCTTTACTAAGTCAAAGTAGTGTCTGTCGACGTTGTAATAAGATGTCCCTTACTGTGGATCCATCTATCACGTCTGTGTTATTGTATTGTATTGTATTTGTTAATTTATATAGCCCCGCTCACAGCAGTGGCCATTCAGTAGCGCTCCCAGTGCGAGAACCCCTACAGAAGAAGAAGGTTTTGAGGTGGTAGAAGGCTGTAGGAAGAGACCCAGAAAGAATGGTAGCACGCAGAGAGGAGGGAAGGGCATTCCATAGGGGCCCAATGGTGGCAAAAGATCTAGTTTGGGCCATAGTGGTCCTTACTCGTGGAACAAAAAGAGTATGCCTGACCAAGGAGCGGAGAGGTCGATGAGAAACTGAAGAGAGAGAGAGTAGCGAATGTGATCCTTAAGTTAAGTTATGCCATAGGAACGGTGAGAATCGTTCAAAAATAATTAAAAATAAAATAGTTATATATGAAATATTTATGCATATTATCTTCTTTTTTGCATTAAAATAGGTAGGGATGAATAGTCTCCTTGAAAAAACAGATACCACACAAACCACTAGACTACCTACATGTATCTAGAAAAAGTTGCCGTTAGTTAGTATTTACCACTCCGCGATTTAGTAACACGGATGCGTCAGAGTTAAAATGATATCTTAAGGCCACAAACGCCGTTGACGTCGGCAGCAATTATTCTGAACTGTTCGCAACGTTCCTATGGCATATAATACAGCAGTCATGAGAAATTAATTTGAACAGTTTTAGCGTTGAATCAAAGTTTAACGACGTCTTATGACAACAGAGACCGCTGACGTCGACAGAAATTATTTTGACGTAATTCATCCTATGAGTTCGGTTACCATAGCAATTTACTGCGTGAAACTTAATTAATGCGAACGGCTTTCACATATAAACGGTTTTGACCGCCTTTCTGCTTATTCTTATAGGCCGAATATCACACTTAAAGAGGTGTGTAATTATTTTGGACAGTGTTAATTTGTTTGTACAGTTAATAACCGTTTTTCATAGCGTACCAAGTTACCGAAAAATAATAAATCTGCACAAACAACAGTTTTGCAGAGGCCTCGATGAATATATATAGAGTCGCTGAACCTATTTCTAAGGTGTCTAAGTTGTCGCGCTTAATTAAACGCCTGACCTTTAATGTAACCAAATTATAACTCAAAGAACGTGGTAGTATCAGACACTCCAAGCGTCTTCCGCTGCCGGTACATAGCGTCCTCGTAACCTTACTCCTAAACTAGTAGTCGGGAGCGCCTCTGAATGAGCAATCTGGTAGGGGCGCTATAACAAGTGTTAAAATACAAAATACAATACAATAAACTACCAATCTAACAGATAACAAAAATCTTACGCTAAAATAACAGTCTGTTTGGGAAGATGTTTTTGTATTTTTGTATTTCTGTTCTAGTCTTGGTTTGCTAAGGTTTGCTAAGTTTGCTTAATTTCTCTGTTCTGCTTTGTGCGAAATAAAGTATATAATATTATAATAACAATCCACTAGACGTGAGCGAAGTAGCGTCCATGCTTGTAAGCATGGGCGGAGTTTATCAGGGGCTAGGGGGGGCTAAGCCCCCATGAATCCACAGACTTGACCATGCGTTATTAAGGTATAGTGCAAATCTCATGGAATAGCCATCCCATCTCTACCAGATCCTGTCTGCACATGTGACTCTGGTCCAAGTAGACAAGGCATAGCAGCCGCAAGCAGTGGCGTAAATAATGGGGGCAGAAGGGGACTGCCCCCCAGAGTTTTGACTTAAGCCCTTCTGTCCTCCCAAAATGAAAACGTTTTCAAGCACGGAAAATGAAATTACCTTTAATATAATTCAGAAGAACTGACCGAAGATGTCTATTATTATCATCGTTAGTTTCGTTACAACAGAATGGTGCCGTTAGCACTAATGTTGCCCGTGGGTTCAGCAACCGCTGAGAGAAGTTATTCAGCTATGCGACGCATAAGAAACTGCATGGTTGCGATCAACCATGGGACAGGAACGTTTTTTTCGCTGGCTCTTCTGAACATTGAATAATTATGATCTGACAGCTGCTTTAGTCCCCGAAGACCTGGTTCTCATGTAGGCCCTATGCAAACAGTGGAACTAGACGCTTAGTCCACACTGCATTAGCGTAGTCGACTATAGTCGCAGTCTTTGATGTAGGCCTTAGGCCATAGTGTTAGTTTGTTAGCGTGACTGAGTATTGAGCATATTAACAGTGTGTAGCCTATAACTTTGTAACAACTAAAATTCCAGTTCTGTGAGGACAGTTCTCGTAAACTTATAATTACCATATAATTACAATTGTCAACTGTTGAGTTTGAGTAAAAATTGAGTTTATGCTGATTTTCGATTAAACTCAAGTCGACTGTCCACCTGTTTAAACACATTCACACTTTGTACATCAATTAATCAATAAATGCTTTAGCATAGTCGCCTAGTCACAGTCTTCGATGTAAGGCCATTACGTACATTTTAAGCAGTAAAATCCTTCCAAATCCTCTCACCAGCAGGCCAAAATTAGTACCAAGTATGCTCAAAATGCATATGGCGGCTGGGGAGACCCCGACTGGGGGCTCAAATCGCCCCCAGACCCCTCCATTTTAAAGGGGTGCCGCTTCGCGGCAGAGGAGGAGGTGAAGGTATGCTTTAGCCCCCCCATGAACTAAATCCAAACTCCGCCCATGCTTGTAAGGGCGACATTTTTGGACACCTTAAAAATGGAATCTCACGAGGCTATATATATTTATACTCGGTCAATTTCTATATTCGTTCGCGGCTATCCCAAAGGTAATATTTTTATTTTAACCCTCGGGCTACTAAAGGGGGGTGGTTGCCACCCCCCTAGGTTTTTTTCATCTCAAACTTTTTCCGTATGGAATAAAAATTTGACCTTTTAGGTAGCTGTAGGGGGTTCATTTACACACGTTTTGAGGTAAAATGTGAGATGATATCTCACACCGTTCAAAAGTTATACCCAATATACCCGAGGTACCAGGGGGGTGGATACCACCCCCCCCTAGATTTTCGACTATATCTTATCCGTCATTTAATATTAAGAGACACAAATTATACCATTCTATAGAGGGAATGTGGGGCTACATTTCTATGGTCACTGAGTTGACCTGAGACAACCGGAAGTGCTCAAAATAAATTATAATACGCGTAATATGCGTGAAAATGGCTGAATGGAAGGACTCCCCCTTAGTTTTTGTCTGTAGCGTATTCATTTGTCTTCCTGGAAGAGAAACAAAGATACCATTCTTTAGAGGGAATAAAGGGCTTCATTTGCATACCTACATCTTTGTCTTTTGGATACCCGAAGTGATCAAAATAAATAATAATACGCGTAATCTGTGTGAAAATGGCTGAATACAGCATTACAACGTAAACCGATATATATGTATGGATATATATGTATGGATGTACATTTATGCTATATAAACATGTGTAGAGATGATTGTGTGTATCTTTTATATATAGATTAGTTTCAAAACACACATAATCTTATATTTGTTTATCCAAAAAGTACAAAATGTACGCAATAATATACAATATTGCTAATTAATGGGTTCCGTTGTTAAAAGTGATGTAATTTCGAGGTGCATTCACATAATGTACAACTAAATATATCATTCTGTGCAGAAATGAATGCTGAATCCATTGCTATATTACAAGTTATGATATGTGAAACCAAACACGAAATCCAGGGGGTGGTAACCACCCCCCTTGGTAGTCCGTGTTACAAAAAAAGCTTGGTAGCCCTAGGGTTAACAGAACTTATAAGCTGTATTAAGTTAAAAATAATATTCTTGTCGACGTCAACGGCCTTTGTAGTCATAAGATATCGTTAAACTTTGGAACTATCCATCCATCTATTTTAACTGTAGTATAAATAAAAAAAGATTATATCACAGGACGACGAGAGAGAAACTATCGAAGCCTCTTCATCGCACTTGTGTATTATCTAAACCAATCTAAAAACAAAACTTCTGTAGCGCCGTTATAATAATGTCCAAGACATCAGGTCATTCTCTTCTGCACCCAGTGACGTTTACAATCTGTTCCAGACATTTCCCTTACGATCTTATCTGCCATCGATTGGGATGAGACGGATGTCAGCGGAGAGCTGAGATAATAGATCAACAAAATAGACAGAGGGGTCTCCCGTTCGTTGAACTGGAAATGGAATGGAACAATCCGGAAGATCTTCGAAGCGAGATAAGGATTTGTAATTCCGGGGTTGACGTCATGTTTTCCTGTTTCCGTTTATGCGCAGAAAATCGGAGAGAAAATTGGCGTTGATTCGGTTAGAGATTGTAGCGCCATCGACGAAAGAAAATGGAAACTGCCTTTGCGCTTATTTGCTATATCCGCTTATCAATAATAAATAAGTAGAAAAACAAATAAGGAAATAAATAAATTGAAAAATATGTTAACCCAAAAATAAATCAATAAGTAAATGAATAAATTAATAGAAAGATAAGCAAACAGATAAACGCGATAAATAAATGTTCAGATACGCAGGTAAAATGCACCGACATTTAGAGGTCATTTCCGCAAACGACGGCCATCTTGAACACTATAATCGATTTAACAATTTTATTTCCCATTGTATCCACTACTTTCCGACGCACGGTGTATGTCTCGTGTAGGGCGAGACCGACGTAAACTGGCTGGCAACGTTGACGGGTATTTGAATGCGATGATGGATATGGGTTGTTCGTGTTTCTGGTGAAATTAGAAGGCCATGGCGAGAGTCAATGTTTTTTTAACAATGAAGCTTTTGTCGTAGCAAGGCCGGAGGTTTATATCGATCAATCAATATCTATCGATTTCTTAGGCGTGCAGGATTTTATGACATTTGCTTGACTAAGCCAGCTCTCTAACCAATCGCAGTTTTCAGGGTTGAACATCTTATGGCTCCAGGGTCATTGCCGTCGACCATTCATTCCCTTTAAAAATATTCGGTCATCGAGCCCCATGCATATTATTATATAACTAGATGTTTGCCCGTCCTAAGACGGTTACAAACAATTTTAAAATGTCAGGAGATGCGTCTTCTCGTGCTATGATTGACATAAGTCTTCTCCCTCTCCATCCCTCCCTCCCTCCCTACCTCCCTCCCCGTACTTATCTGCCGTCCGTCCCGGCCGTCCGTACCTCCTTTCCTCCCTTCAACGTCCGTCCCTCCCTCCCCCACTTCTCTCGCGGCGATCGTGCGTGGCAGACCCGCCACTACCCCCTCCCCATTCCCTTATAGAAATGCAGAAGGACCCACAATCATGTCGTGTTGCATTATCTCGCGTTGCTATGACAACGTCTATATTTGGTCATTGCGATGCCGTGGAATAACGTAAGCCATATTGTCGAAAACAGCGTTACAGGCTTGAGACGCACGCACGCACAGAGATTTCTGTTCTATTATATTATTAATTATTAATTATAGCATCAGTTGATTACTGTTTAGATGCGCGTTAGCAAGCCAATTCATGATATTAGTTGGCTACGGTGGCGCAAATTTATATATCATTGACATACACAAGTTAAAGGTATCTAACGACAGCGTTAAACAATCGGTTACAATGTCCCCTTTTAAGAAACTGGATGTGTTTCAACCTAAGTCCACCGTTACCTAGAATTAAACTAAATTAAATGATAGTAAATGGAATAACATTCGAATGGATTAGTTGAAGTTAAGAAGGATTTGATTGGAATGGATTAGATAGGTCGGATATAATTATTATGTAGGATAGGATTGGAATAAATTGATTAGAGTGGATTGAATTAAATAGGATTCGTTTGGATTAGACTGGAGGGCGTCAAGACAAAGCGACGTTTACAGTAACTAGCATGATGCCTTCTTATAACTACCATCCGTAGGGTTGCTATATAAATATCTTTAATGAATTAAATGAATGAAATGAATTAATCTTAAATTTTGAAGTGCAGCGCCACACGCTTAGCAAGAAGTAGCCTATAGTTAAATTCGTCCGTACAATCTACTGCAAGCAAGACCTTCTCTGAGCGTTAATCTTCGCCGAAACAGACGAAAAATACTCGCGTGCATTATGATTATTAACCACCACCACCAACGCCACCACCGTCATCACCACCACCACCACCACCACCACCACCACCGTTATCACCACCACCACCACTACCGTCATCACCACCACCGCCGCCACCACCGTCATCACCACCACCACCACCTCCACCACCACCACCGTCGTCACCATCACCGCCGCCACCACCGTCATCACCACCACCACCACCACCGTCATCACCACCACCACCACCACCGTCATCACCACCACCACCGTCATCACCACCACCACCATCCACCACCACAGCAATTATAGCTATTTATTACTTATCCACGTAACGGTCACCATTACCACCACCACCACCGCCGCCGCCGCCACTACCACCACTACCGCCACAAGCATCACAACCATCACCACGACCACAGTCGAATGCGTGTTTCCAGAAACAGATTTCATGTAGTACGAAGATATTGATCGTGAAGAAGTGTTTAATCAGTATTCTGCTGACGATGTCCATCTGCACTTGACCTGGCTCTCGTCTGAAACATCGGTTCGTCTGAGTTCCCCCAATGTAAACAGGCGTCTCTCCAATTCCACTGACTACATGTGGATGGAGTCTCTTTCGAGAGGCACTTAAAAAGATGAACAGGAAACGTCGAGAACTGTGGAGATCTGAGGATTCCGCGCTCTCAATAGCGACTATGCAATCAAATCATGCTTTCGCTTGCATTGAACTGTCTGTCAAGAGCAATACCCATCGAACTATGTACTGCCCAGTCATGGACAACTCGAGAATATACTCCATAGGCCTTCTCCTCCTCTTCCTCCTCCTCCTCAGTGTGATCCTTTCCTTACAGGTTTTATTTTAGTTATAGTTATAGTTATAGTTAATGATTTTTTATTTTAGTTATAGTTATAGTTATAGTTAGTATTATTTTTAGTTATAGTTATAGTTATAGTTAATGGATTTTATTTTAGTTAATTTTAGTTACTACTTAGTTACAATAATTAAGTCTATAAGCAAAATTGTGCGTATTAATACGCTGTTTCACAATTTACTCAGAGCTATGAAAACCTTTGAAGCATGGATACATTCAGCTTCATCAATACACGAGTTTCCAAAGTAACTGACAAATTTCACAATAAAAATTTCGCATTTTTCGTTCTCATTTATGTCGAATCGTCCATATTGCACTTCCTATTTTTATTTTTTGTATTAACGAAAATAAAGATGAATTTTCGTTAGTGTTATTTTCGTTATAGTTATAGTTATAGTTAATGATATTTTTAGTTATAGTTATAGTTATCGTTAACGAAATCATTTTATTTTCGTTAACGAACATTTTCGTTATCGTTATCGTTAACGAAAATCACACTGCTCCTCCTCCTCCTCCTACTACTATTACTGCTGCTGCTGCTGCAATAACTACATCTAATACTACTACTGATACTGTTACTACTATACTATTGTGGGGCGCGGTGGTGTATGGGTATGTTCGGTGCCTTGCAGTCGGAGGGTTGCGGGTTCGAATCCACCTCAAGCCACCGCGTAGGGACCCTGAGCAAGTCCTTCACTCGCAATTGCTCATGCGCTCCGATTCAGTGTCCGCGCTGTAGTCGGGAGCGCCTCTGAGTAGAAATCTTGAAGGGGCGCTATAACAAGTGCTCATACATACATACATAGGCCTATACAACAACCATTACTACTACTACCACCACCACCGCCACCACCACTACTACAACTACTACTATTGTTAAGTAATAATGACAATAATTATTATTATTGCTGTTGTTGATGGTTGTAAATTATTATTAATCGATATCGCTGAGCAACTGAGAGTGAAGGACCTGCTCACGGTCACCACAGAGTAACCGTCTCAGTGGAGATGAGAATCGAACCCATACTCTCCGCGATACAAGGCAACCGCTCTAACCAATCGGCTACCGTGTCTCTCATATACTTAACTATACTATATTTGTGGGGCGCGGTGGTTTAGGGGTATCATGTTCGAATCCACCTCAAGGGGGTATGTTCGGTGCCTTGCAGCTGGAGGGTTGCGGGTTCGAATCCACCTCGAGCTGACGCGTAGTGACCCTGGGCAAGTCCTTCACTCGCAATTGCTCACACGCTTCGGCGTGAAACTCCGATTCAGTGTCCGCGCAGTAGTCGGGAGCGCCTCTGAATGGGAAATCTTGACAGGGGTGCTATAATAAGTGCTCATACATACGTACATACATACATACATACATACATTCTGCATACATACATACATACATACATACATACATACATACATACATACATACATACATACATACATACATCCTATGCTTTGCTCTGCAGCTGTGGTTCACAATGCTATGCTGTGATATACTTCAGTGCATTTCTTTGTTAAACGTGGTTGTGCTTCATTCACTAGACTGCACTTTGTTTCATCGCAAAAACCTTTCGCTGA
>JACEVL010000153.1:455000-460000 GCA_020284085.1 Aporrectodea caliginosa | reverse complement strand
CATACATACATACATACATACATACATACATACAGATATATACAGTTTCCAACTACTGCAAATTCCCTTCTAGATGAAATTAAATTAAATTGCCAGTGTTTGAAATTATAGCAGTCACGCTTTTATAGTGCAATTTCTTTAATGAAAGATGACCGTTCGCGGTTGCTCTTCATCCTCGCTAAGACAACCCCAATCCATGATCACACAGTGTTATTCCCGGCCTCTCACAAAACAAAGGCAAGAAAGGGTCTTGGAAATGCATACAGAGGAAGGTCATCATGACGAAGGCCAATAAGAAGGGCATTAAGACCGAAGGCCAATTGGGCGAAGTACATTAAGGTGCAGGCCATAACTGACCTTTAGGGATCTAGTCGAAATCTGAGCTGAATTCGGAATCAGCTGATTTGCATAATTTTCCATTAATGGGTAATTGCTTTGCCCTTTTCTGTTACTCAGGTTGTTCTTGTTGTCGTCGATGACATTCCTGTTGTTCTGTTGTCATCGTCGTTGCCTTAGGCTATTATATATATATTCTGGTTCTTGTTCTCTTTACTGTTCTGCGTCTTGACACAGTTTTTGTTCTAAATTTGCCTGTGTTATTTAACTATTGCTCTACTTGTTCTAGCGCTTTATCCAATGTTCCAATCTTATTCTGTCTATTGCTCTAATTCGTGTTCTAACATTTTATCAATTGTTCCAAGTCGTGTTCTGGCATTCTATCCATTGTTTAATTCCTGTTCTGACACTTTATTCATTGTTTTAATTCTTCTCCTGACTTCATTAACTTTGATGCTAGTTCTTATTTTTATATGATTTTTAGTTATTGGTTTCTTAAACTCATTGTTCTAAATCTTGTTCTTATTCTTTTTCTGAATCTTGTTCTGAATCCTGTTCTAAATCTTTTTCTAAATCTTGTTCTAAATCCCGTTCTGAATCTTGTTCTTAATATTGTTCTGAATCTTGTTCTGAATCTTGTTCTGAATCTAGTTCTGATTTTTTTTCTAGTTCTTGCTTCTCATTACCCAAGGACTTCTGTAGCGCCAGAATCCTATGGCATTCAGACAATCGTGATCAGAAAGTTTTCTTTTCTTTCGGAAACGCAGGGTAAGCTGGGAGAACTCCTGCTGTCCTTGAACTATCAGCCAAGCGTCGGGGTCATTAGCGTCGGGGTCATCAAGGCCAGAGACCTCAAGGCCAAGGACATCAATGGACTATCTGGTCAGTCAACAAGTCATTCACACAATCAATAACTCAATCAATCAATCAATCAATCGCTCACTCATTCGCTCACTCACTCACTCACCCACCCACTTACTCACTCACTCACTCACTCACTCACTAACTAACTCACACTCACTCAATCACTCAAAAAAATCAATCAATCAGTCTGTGGTTCAATCAATTGATCAATCGGTCAGTCATCAATTCACCCACCCACTCAATCGCTCACTCATACAATCATTTAATCACTCAATCAGTCATCTTTCAATCAACGGAAAAGTGCAGGTCAGCCTCAGGAGTCAGTACACATATTATTATCCACCTGTGCTGAACAGCATGAATGTCTATCGCAGCGTTTCCCAATGTGTGTTTCGCGGAACACTAGACTGCCGTAAGGACAAGACAAGGGTTCCGAAAGAAAATTGGATAAAAGTCTTGTTTGAATCTGTTGTTACATTGGAAATCATACTACGATATGAAAGAAAGCGTTACGTGGGAAATGTTTCTAAAATGATTTATAGTCCATCTTTTATGGATTAAAATTGCATAGGCCTATACCCATAGCCTAACACTGTTTTTATTTAATCTATACTGGTCTACTTTGCATTCAGGCGCTACGGATACCAGGATATGTTTTGTATAGGTCGGGGTTCCTTTAAATAATCTCCAGACCAAAAGGGTTTCATAGACAATAAAGATTGTGAAGACACTGTTCCTAGTTCGCACAGGCTGGAGGGGGGGATTTCGAACCAACCACGCTTCAATATACTGCGAATAACAACCTCATTTCGCAAAACCTCATTGATCTGCAAAACTGTTTATTAGCGATTTCAAGCACCATTAAGTTCTCCCGTTATCATCCTTATGTTTGTCTGCCTATCTATATCTGTATTTGTGTCTTTATTTCGTTCTTTCTCTATGTCTCTATGTCTGTATCTGACCATTTTCTGCGCATCTAGAGCTAGTAAACAACGACCATCCGATGACAATATTCCGATTTCTGATTTCCCAGCGGACGACCGCGGCTTATAAACTACTCTAGACAATGTCTCGATATCTTCAGACCCCAGTGATAACATTGCCCACATTAACATCATGCGTCGGGCGATTAATCACAAATGGCTAGACTGTCCATAGAGCTAATATGAAAACTAGATGTACTAATAGTAAATGATACATTGATGACTAGAGACGTTCTTTGCACAGTTCTCACCGTTAGTATGACATGCTACAATTCTGCACAACCTCCGTACAACCGCTTAGTATTAGTAGTAGTTTCAGTTTAACGACAATGTGCGATGACACAGATCATCAGCGTCGCCCTCCTCCTTCATCCAGGCTTGGGACTGGCACTGCATGGCACTAAGGCATGGACGTTCAGTGGTGTAGTTTCCTTCACAACCATCGACCTATATTGAGGTCGATGTTCACAACAATGTAGTAGTAGTTCTAGTTTGACGACACTGTGTGATAACAAAGATCATTAGCGTCGCCCTCCTTCTTCATCCAGGCTTGGGACTGGCACTGACAGAGTGCGATCGGTGGCGGAGTTACAAACCAAATTAAAAGCTGGAAAATATAATTATATCATCGATGGAAACTGTTAAAGGTGCCTAGCATTATTATCCCTTATTTCAACGGCGTCTTATGACTGTCAGGATGTTGGATAAAGGAGGAGCGTTACATCAACAGATTTTGTTGTCCAAAATCAAGTGGCTGTCAGGTTGATATCCATAGAGACACATCGCAAAGGTGTTCCATCTCATACTGGCGAAAATAAATACAATGTACGCAAACAATGATACTCCGTAATAAACGGTTTCAAATTCTAACTACACTCTGGTAGTGCCAGTCTAAAGCGTAGAAAAGGATTGAGGGCAACGCCAATCCTCTTTCTTTTGACACAAGATCGTTAAAAGCAACTAACCAATTATAAATTATTTTTAGCACTGAGGCATAGCGACTGAAAGTAAAAATAATAAAGTTACAATGTCTCTGTACGAAAGGACACTTAAAGGTGTCCAAATGCTAGGCAAAAGGAGGAGGGCGACGATAATTATCTTTCTTTTGACACAGGGTCGACAGCAACTAAACAACCAATCAGACGATTTTCAGATGGCACTAGCGATTGTGTGTGTCCACAGTTTAACGGCAGCTTATGACAACATCGGCCGTTACCGCCGACAAAGATTAGTTTTGGCATATTACAGCTCATCTTAAATTTGCACTATTGATTGAACGTAAATCGCTTCTTACATAGACTATAATTATAAACGTTATTTTCGTTAGCACTAGCGATTGAACGAAAATAACTTTTATATAGTCTATGTAAGAAGCGATTTAAAGGTGTCGAAATGCCAGATAAAGGAGGAGAGCGACGCCTATCTATCTTATGACACAGTGTCGTTAAACAGCAACTAATTATTCCGTGCGTGGGATTCCACAAAATTTGGTAATGCCAGTCTCAAACCTGGATAAAGGAGGAGGGCGACATTTATCAGCTTTGCTATGACGCAGCTTCGTTAAACAGTAACCAACCAAGTAATCAGTAGATAATTGAGACTGGCACTACCAACATTTCTTGTTCAGGAATTAATTGACGATCTCCTTCCCTTCCTCACCGTTCTGTGCAACTGTTCGATCCGTGAGGCATGCCTACCAGTCTCACAGAAACGTTCCGTTCTTCTACCAGTTCTGAAGCACGATGGTCTGGACCAGAGTGATCCAGCAAACTATCGCCCCATTGCGAATGTAACTTTTTATCTAAAATACTGGAACGCATTGTTGCTAACCAGCTGATTACTTATCTAGATGTGAATGAATTGATTCCGTCGCAGCAGTCGGGTTTCCGTCGGAATCACTCCACGGAGACTCTCCTGCTTCGGCTTTTGTCAGACTTCTATAGCGCAGTTGACTGTGGTCAGGTTACTCTCCTTGCTCTCTTTGATGTAAGCTCTGCTTTTGACTGTGTGGACCACTCCATTCTCTTGCAGCGCCTCTCTACTTCCTTTGGCTTGGTGGACCAGCCTCTAGAATGGCTTAGATCTTTTTTAACTGACCGCTCAAATTGTGTAGTCCTTGGTTCGTCCAGGTCTCTTTGGGTCCCTGCCCCTTTGGGTGTGCCCCAGGGTTCTGTCCTGGGCCCGCTGCTTTATCTTCTTTATACTGCTGATGTCTGCTCCTTGTTGACGTCTCAAGGGCTTCTACACCAACTATTTGCCGATGATGTGCAAGCCTACATCCACACCCATTCAGCCGATGCGGTGGCTGCTGTGAGTCAGATGTGTCTGACTATGGATGTCCTCTCTTCTTGGATGGCCTCCAATCGGCTACTCTTAAATCCCTCTAAAACACAGCTCATTTGGCTGGGTAGCCGTAGACAACTGCAGGGTATCGACTTTCCTCAACTTACCCTGCTCTTTCCTCACATAACCTTTTCCCTCACAGTTCGTGATCTGGGACTTTCTCTTGACTCCGAGCTTACTTTATCTCAACATGTGAACTCAATTGCACGGAGTTGTTATTATCAGCTTCGTCAGCTTCGACTGGTCTCTCGCTCTCTCTCTCATGATGCAGTTGTGGTCCTTGTTCATGCCTTTGTTACTAGTCGAATTGACCACTGTTCCTCACTACTTGCTGGCCTTCCCCTTGGTGTTTTGGGGCGACTAGATCGAGTTCTACGCTCGGCTGCTCGGCTTATTGGACGGCTTCCTAAGAACTCTCCTGTCTCTGCATACATGCGTGATGTGTTGCATTGGCTGCCTGTGTCTCAACGTATC